>VDFB02289875.1:0-58356 GCA_007258455.2 Sequoia sempervirens | reverse complement strand
AAAAATAAAAATTGAAATGCAAGCTAGAAAACATAAAAAAACACTCAATGATAAGCCTATTTTAATCCAAACAAAACACAAAGAAATATTACTTTTACCTTGCTTGAATTGATGAGTTTGGTTGGTCCTTGTTTATGCTTGATTGTGTGCTCCTTTCTTGGAAAAATGACATACAAATATGATCAAAATAAATCTAAAGTGATTAGGAATGCAATGCTGGATATGGGTATTTGGATAAATGTAATATGATGGCAACAATGGTGGATGTTTGATTGCATGAAAATGGTTAAGTGTGTGTTCTTTAGAGTTTTAGTGCTTGAATGTGGATGCTAGAGCCATTTTAAAAATGGAGAAAATTCTACCATTTTTAGGGGAATTTCTTCTAAATGAATGGATGGTCAATATGCATCCATGGTGGAGGAGATCAAGGGCTAGGGTGAGTTGAGAACTCACAAGCCCTCACTAATTGACATGTGGCAAGTGACATGGAAGGAAAGGGGTGATATGGATATGACATGGAGGTACTATGATATACCTTGGGAATGGAAAAGATATCCTCATAAAGGAGGTCATTATCCACATGTGCTTTGAGAGGACATGTGAGGAATTAAAAATTCCTCACAAATCCTCATGGGTATGAGAAAAACAATTAAAAATTCCTTAAAATACATAGGATGAATAAAGGTGAATTTTAAATTCACATAGGGAAGGGAACACCTTCTCCAAAATGAGAAAGAATTTAATGTAAGTTGACTAAGGACACATTCCATAAATGGAATTTAATATTTGGTTAGCCTAATGGAGTGATTAAGGTTTTTCAAATGCATGATTAGATGGGATAATGGTGTGGGTGCTCCTTGGTTTGCTTACACAACTAGTTAGGAAGACTTCTCCCTGTCTTCATCCAGGAACCTGATAGCTTCTAGGTTCTAATTTGGCTTAGGTCATTAACTAATCCCTATTTCAACTCATCTCCAAGAGTCTCACTCCTTGTGCTTCACCTTGGAGGACTAACACCACTTGAACTTGTAAACTCTCTCCTACGCTTAGAAGAATCTAAGTGCCACCTTTGCTCTCAACCTTGAACTGTTTGTAGGGGTGTTAGAGACACTAAAAATATTCCAAATAAATCCATTTGGTTCCATCTTGGATGGTCTTAAATCTTTTCTCTTACCGATTCCAAGAATTTGTCTTGAAGAGGCCTAATCCCTTGTAGCCCTTGACAATGATTTTTTTGAATTTCTTGCCAAAATTTCCAAAAAACATGGCAAAAAAATTACACTTTCAGACACCCTTTTTGATCCTTTAAAAGATTCACAGGGTTTCAGACCCTTGACTCCTCCGTACACCTGTTTCCTATAATCTAGGTTAAATAGGGCTAATAGGCCTATTTCCTGGGGTTTTACTGATTTCTTGTTAATCAACTAAGTAAATGGATTGATTGGACCTCCATCATTCTTGCATGTTAAGATGTGACTAAACCCTACCTGGAACTGTACCTGTTCTATATGGTACCTCCTTCCCCTGCCTATGTTCTTCAACTTTTCATTGCCAAACCTCTAACCAAGTATTTGGAACTCACCTAGGGTTTGGTTTTAAATGCAAATGATCAACTCTTCATGACTCCTACTAATAAATATTTATAGAATACTAGCTCCCCTAACATATCCATCCCTCCTCAGGAAGACCCCGTGGTTAGATTTCATGGGGGAGCCATAGAAAGGCTGACTGGTCAGGACAGGACCAGAATAATCCTTAGACCCTAACTATGAACTCAAAACAATAAGTTAACACAAAACAACTTAATTACTGGATGGAAAATGCTTAATACTACCCTGTAAACACAAATATAACACTAATTCAATGCATCTAATTCAATCAATAGCACTGTCACTCAAAACAGTCAGTAGAACACAGAGATTGCAAAATTCTTCTATATTCAAAATCCAAAAACTTGATTACAACGACTCTACCTTCTTGCATTCAAACCACACCTTTCATAGACACCTTTTTCCATGTTTCTAGGGATGTTGGTCGATCCCATACTCCTATCTTTTAGGGGATCCAAGATAACTAAGTTGCATGCAACCTGACAAATGTTGTCATGCAATTTTGCAACAACTTTTTGCAACTTATCATTATGTCCTCTTCCTAAATCCTAGGACCTCTAACTCCTTTATTTCAAGCATCCAACTTCCTTAACTACCTCATGGCATCTTTCTAACAATCATAGATGTGTTTAGAACACATTTAAGACTATAATCCCATCTTAAGCTATTAAGGCTAATTAAAGCAAAGATAATTAACAAGACTAAACTATGGTGACCTTAGTCCTAATGACTAATTCACCCAACCACAACAATGACCTTCTGAGGTCCAAAACAAACACACAAACCCTCTGACTTGGCTAAGGTTAGATACAAGCCAAAATTTCCTAGTCTATGGAAGTTAGCCTAGGTGCTCTTGCACCATCCTCCCCAAAATAAAAGAGTTCAAACCACCCTTGGAATGAGTAAGTTGAGGTCAATGCCCAACTTATTGAACTCTGATTCCTTGATCCATACTGCATCAGCATCATATTGACCATGCCTTTTAATCAGATGTTCCTTGTATTTCTTGGTTCTAGTCTTCTTGTAGACCCTAGTATCCAGTATACTGTTAGCTTGTTTGACTGTAGAAAAAGGAAGTTTGAGTTCTTCCACATCTCAGATGACTTCATTGAGGTTCTAATCCATGTCTGGTGGTGATCCTTTATAATGAACCAAGTCTAGAATATTGAAAATAGGGGACAGTCCACTATCTTCTGGTAGCTCCACTCTTGTTGTGCAGTTTTTGCACACACGCCCCACTTGGAGTGGGGGACCCCCTTTCTTTTTTGTGTCTTTGACCTTTGATTTTATTGGATTTATCATTTTGGGGTCTTGACATGTTGGTTTTGCTGGCTTCGCCCTTGCCTTGGGGTTGCAATTGATTGAAATTGGGTTTTTGGCCAAGTCCGGGTTTTCACCTGGATCCGGGATTTTCCGCCTCCGGCGGATTTCTCCGGCCCCGGTTTTTTGTCCGTCTCTTGCCGAATTCTCCGATTCCGGGTTTTTTCCTAACTTCGGGATTTTCCGATCCAGTCGGATTTTCCCGGATTCCGTCAAAATCCCGATCTTCCTGATTTCCCCGGTTTCTGCATTTCCGCGGAATCCGTGTCTCCGCGCATTCTGGGATTCTCCGAAATTCCACTTGGGGCACGGGTTTCTGGACTTGTCAGAAACGTCTTTTCGCGCATTAATGGCTGAGGTATCTTGGTTCAGACGGGTATAAGGGCGAATTTAGGGCATTTTCAGATTCATTCCAACTTCGATTGCTTCCTTGTTTTCTGCTCTGGCGATTCAGAACTTCCGTTTGAGCTTTGAGGTTTGATCTTGGTTTGTTTGCGCGTGGATTGCTTGAGTGTTGCTGCCAGTATCTCGTTGCTTGGACGTGTTGTCACGTGGATTGATTTTCTAAGCTCGATTTCTGCTCATCTTGATCCATGGTATGTATTCGTCGCCCTTTCGTTAGCTTGCATGGTGATTTGGGGTTTTCTTGTACTAGGCATTGTTGAATTTTGGGGTCGGCTCATGTTTTGACTTTGGGTGTCATATTTATTCAGTCGGTTTGATCCGTTTTTTTTATTTGAAGCCCATCTCTCGTGCCCTATGAGTTCCGTTTATCCGCTTGATTGCATATTTACACTTTAGACGGAATTCTGGGTCGTGTTGCTTAATTGTTTTGGGTGCGGGATGTGTTACCATGCGAATTTAGGGTTTTCTTGGTGTTTCGGTTAAAGCGATGATTTGATCTTGTGTTTGAATGACTTTCGCCTCGTTTTATGTTGGCTTCCCCGTCCTGTGAGGATTAGAGGGCTTTTAGGTAAATCCCGAACTGATATTTTAACCCTAAAAGCTTGCTCTGGTTTTAATGGCGGATATGTGGTTGTTCGATTTAGGGCATCATCATCTTAGTATGGGATCCTTCCTTTGAGTGCTTATGAGTGTTGGAACCCTTTGCATATTCGAGTCTGGTGATTGTCGTCGGTTTTGGGTTCATTCGAGCTTTGATATTGAAGATCTTGTGGTCGCTCCTGTTTTGGTGCACGTTTTGCCATTTTTCGGGTTTCCGAGGCTGTCGCGGAATTTCTGGTCTCCCGGATTTTCCCGGTTTCCTTTTATTCCGCGGACAGGGTTAATTTCCGGTGCATTTGATGCTGTCCGCGAAAGTCCGTCCCATTCGGATTTTTCTGGATTTCCTGTCTGATTGCATTCTTTTGTATATTTCGATGAGGGAATTGATGGAGTGATTGTTAATGCCTATTTCTTGATTGCCAAAGAGTAGAATTGATGATTTTCCTTTGATTTCCGAGCATATTAATGATTTACATGGCTAATAGTGCTTTGGTGGCAGGAGTCCGTCTGGGTCGGATTTCTCCGGAATTCCGCCCCGAATGTATTTTCCCGGATTATACGATTTTCCCGGATTGTTTGATTTCTCCGGATCTCAGAAGATTGGCAATTGGCATTTGGTTTTAATAGATTTGTATGATGTATGCTAACCTTTTGGATGGATATGAGCTTAATAATTAAATTCTAATAATAATTCTTGGATGTGCAGGATGAATCAAGCAAAGCTGCTGCTGGGAAGTCCAAAGGTGGTGCGGGGGCATCTGCAGTTTCCGAGACAGAAAAATTGAGATTAGACATGAGGAGTCAGGTCCCAGAGAGTAAGATATCCTCCGTGTGGGCAGATGTGTCCGATACCAACGTTGGTGCCTGGCGTTACGAAGAATTCAAATAGAGAACAGCTGAGAAGGACCAATCGGCATTGAGGCAAGGGATGATGAATTCAGGGTTGGTACACGTGGCAGGGTTCCCTCCAGCAGTCCAGTAATACGAGCTGATTTTGGAGTGTGCTAGGCAGTACGCCTTTGACACACAGATGGTAGTTAGCACTGAGGGACGGGTGTTGGCAAATTTCAGTCCAGCCTCCATTGCCCGAGCTTTCAGCATGCCGGATCTCCCCTCGGTCTGCGCCCTAAACATTGACACGGCTCGCACGTATTATGAGAACGAGCCAGTTAAGGCTCAACAGCTTATCAACTCATGGCTTGAGAAGCCCAAGTCTCACCACTCTAAGTTGCCCAAACAGTTGCACAGGGTGAAGTTCAGGCCAGATATTTATGATGCCATCACATTGTTGAGTAGGGTGGCTGGACTCAAAACTGCCGGGGTATTGGAAGGTTGGATGGTCCATGTGATCACCAAGATAGGCCAAGGAACGAATTATCACTGGGCAGGACTTATCAGTGCAGAAATAGATAGGCAACTGAGGAATGTTTTGGAAGGAAAGAAGTTTACCATGTCCTCCTTTGTTATATATATACTGGCCATCTCCTATCCCTACAAGGGACTGACTCCGGCAGGAACTATTAGACAGGACATTATCTATGAGGTCTATCCGGAATTGCACCTCGGACATGGAGATTATAGGAGGGCCAATGATGCCTTCACTATGCACATTACCCGGACCCTTCAGAATGCGGAGCACATTAGATTGTCCGATGGGGCTAGGGGGTTGATTAAGAATTATGGGGCCTGGTTCATCCAGTTCCCCACTTTCACTTATCTCCGGATTGATGGATGCCCTGTTGCTCCCTACAGATTGCCCAGGTATCCCACTGACCACATAGTGCTACTGGAGGTCGTAAGACAAATTTGTGAATTCGATACGGTGGTCAAGAGGGAGAAACATAAAACTGGTTTTGGAGGTGACTTCCCTCTTGGGATTGGCGTGGATGTGATGTGTCCTTCCATTCAATCAGCTCACACTGCAGGTGAGGAATTGACCGCCTATGGATTCTCTTTCCATTCAAAGAGAATGAATTTTGACATCACCGGAGGGGCACAGAAAAGGGCTACCCGGGAATACAGGCACAAGGAGGACTTGGAGGACTACTGGGTCAACATCAAGGATGACCTTGATGCACGAAGGAAAAGGTATTCCCGGCTGCCAGTAGAGGCAATTAGGCAGTACAATGTGAAGCTGATTCCAGATCAGCTGGAGGATGATGGAAAACTGGTCCAGGACCATGTCTATGAACCCATCAAGGATAGGTCAGTAGCGGATATTGACTGGAATGAGCCTGAGGTGACAGAGTTGGAGGACTTAATGGCTCCGGTGCTAAAATATACCTTTGCTTGGATCAAACATGAGGTCTGGGTGTTGGAAAATGCCGATGTTCCCCTCACTTTCGACCTGATGGGGAATCTCAACCCCATGTCCACTTCAGAGGAATCCGGGGAAGAGGACCCCAAAGGGGAAAAAGCCAAAGCCTCTCCTTTCAAAATCAAGGTCAGAAGCCCTAAGGGGACTCAACCTGCAGCGAAAAGGAAACCTATCGGCAAACGCAGGTGGAAGACCCTGACTATCAGCAGGTCTTCAGACGAGGAGGAGGTGGAGAAAGCTGAGGAGGAGGATGTTCCTCCACCGCCCAAGAAGGCCAGAATTACAAGGGTGGCGAAAAAGAAAGGCCAAACGACTTCGGAAGATGAGCCTCCGGTTGTGGATGTAGAAAGTTCCGGAGGGGAGAAGACCAAAGTATACACCAGAAGATCCAGAACTCCGTCCCCAAAGGATGCTGCACAGCCAAAGGTTTCTTCTCTAATATCGCCAGCCACTGAACAGGACAGGCCTGTCTCTCCTCCGCAGGGTGTAACAGAACCGGTAAATCCGGATGAGCAGGAAATCAGCGGAGAAGCAGAGCCGTTTGAGGAAGGGGCATTATTCAGTGAGGCTGCCGGGCTCGAGGTAGAGACAGAAGAAAGGCACACTTCTCCCTTGGTGCAGTACGAGGACTCTCCGGAGAGTGAGAAGGGCCGCGGATCTCCAGAACCAGAGAAAAGCATCCCCGCTGGAACTCCATCGCCGGTGCTTCCTGAGTTGCGATTTGAGGAGATGGACCAAGGTGAACAACCCCCAGAGAAAGATGATGACAAGGCAACAGAAGAAGGAGAAGTCGAGGTGGCAGTAGCAGAAGAGGAGAAAGCCACAGAGGACCCGGGGAAAACTGACACAGAAGGAATCCGGACGGACCCTGTAGCCCCGGACTGGTTAGAAAAAGAAATAGCAAGGAAGAAACAAGTGATAGTAGAGGACACTCCTCTTGACTGGGATGCAATGTTATCTCAGATTGGAAAGGGGAAAAAGAAGAAGGCTGCTAGGATAATTTCCCGGGTGGAAAGGGATGAGGTGCATAACCGTGTAGTCCACATCGCCACCCCTGTTGCAGATAAAACAAGAGAAGAGGTAGTAGGCCAGTATTACAGTGTCCAAACCATTAACCTTGGGCCAGCTTCCCTAGAACAAGACATTGAGGAATTCGAGGGGTCAAGTGCTGTGATTCTGGATAGATTGAAGAAGGAGACTCAGACAAAGAGAGAATTGAAAAAGGAAAATGAAAGGTTGAGGAAAAGCTTAGAAGAGGTCATGAAACCTCTACAGTCCCTCCATCCGTCCTCCTCTTCTACTCCCGGATTTCTACCGAAGGAAACAATTTCTGGCATAGAGAAGATGAAGGCTTCCACACAAGCTGCCATAGACTGGTTGATGAGTGTTCGGACACAAGGGGATGAAGCTATTAAGGAAATCCTGTCTGTTGGCAAGGATGCAGTCCAAGGAAAAGAGCTGATGGAAAGCATCCTTTCTCAGGATATGAATGATGTCGATTCTCTGTTGCAGAAGACAAAGATTATTCTGGGGCATGGCAGGGAACAATTGGGCAAGGATGGAATTCTTCCCTCTTCCAGGTTGGATGAACCATGGGAATGGTTCGAAGCATTACAGATCAGGCAGGGAGCCCTGAAAAAGATAAAGAAACGAAGAAAAGCCATTGATGCCGACCTTACTGCAATCTATGATGGTTGCATTGCATTTTTTGAAGTGATGACAGGGAGGAATAAGATGGCTCCCAAGTACCTGAGTTTGGATCAATTGAAGGAATGGTGGCATGAGGTTTATGCCCCAGATTCTGATGAGGTTGTCACTGGCCATATGCTTGATGATGCGGCTACATATTTGGCAATAATAGATAGATACCTGACCAGCAGAAAGGATTGGAAGGGGACCATTGAGCGGTCCAATGATGGGATTGAGTCAATTAAATTCCGGCTCAAAGTTTTGCCATTGCCACCCATTGCTGAGCTGGAGGGAGTTTTCTTGAAGGTCCAAGGGTCACCAGCGCGGAGAAAGGACAAAGGAAGCAGCGGTTAATGTTTATCTCAAGATTTGTGCTTCCCTATTATCATAGGGCATGCATTGGACCGGATTTCCTTGGGGATTGTGCCTTGGCCGACTTGGATGATGGCATTAAATGTGTGCCTTAGTTTGTTTCCCGGGCCGACCTGTTTTGGCAGTTTTTTATTTTTTGTAAAATGTTTGGCTGGGCCGACATGTTCTGGGAAAAATTTGATAAATGGGCATTTTTACCTTATTGTAAGACAGTTCAGAAGATTTTGATAGTAGAGATTAGCAAGAGCAATAGTTAGAGTTTTAGAATTTCTTGAAGCAGATATCATATTCAGAACAGTTGAATTGTTGCAGCATTTGATGATTAATACAATTGGAGACATTGTGGTTTTACTGGTGAAATCCTTTGTGTTATCTCATCTTGCATGGTTCTCTTGTTCTATCTTTTACATTGCTTGAAGATCTAGGGTTTATTGTTCAGAAATAAATTAGTTTAGTTGGATAAATGGTGTATGTGATTTCATATTTGGAATGTCGGTAGCTATCTTTGGTCTATACTCCCAGTAACTATCTGATTGTAGTAGGCTGGTGAAGTCAACCTGGACCATATATATTCAAATGTGCTTAAGTTCGGTTGTAGATGCAAGTCTATGATTTGAAAATTTATACTCCTCAGAAGATTGCACTGTTCTTGTAAAGATTGCCTTGTGGGTCGAACAGGAATTGGTTATTTGAGACAGGTCCATTCCAAATATATGTCATTTGCATTGCTTGTCTGTTCAGTAATTTAGATTTTATTACCTTCCCTGCATCCCTATCTTTTGCAATTTCTTTATTATTCGGTTAGATTTAGGATTCAAGATCATCATATTGTTAGATCTGGTAAATTGAAAAGGTTTAGTTTGCTTGTAGTAAGGTCTGATTGTGATTACCAGCAATTTCACATTTCATCTGAGTTGTTTTATGCATTGTTATGACCTAACACCCGAGAGACCTTGGGGTGAATTTCAGTAATTCATTATTGGAGATTACCTTTCAAGAGAGATAGGATTTTGTATTCTATCTGAGTTGTTGCTGTGCAGAAAACACCATCAACAACTCTAAAAGCATTGTTGCCATACTTTGCTAAGATAGGACAGGGACCTATCCTCTTCATTTGCAACTTGTGAGGAACTCCTTTTGGTAACCTAGACTTGTTTAAATGCACCATCACTAAGTATCCAACATTGAACTACACTTCTCTTCTATGCTCATCCACCTTAGTCTTATACTTGATGATATTTTCTGCCAATGTCTTCTTGACTGTATCATGAATCTTCTGCATTGCATAAGCAAAATCACCAACATATCCACCTCCCTTGACTCCATCCTTTAAGTCTCTTAGCTCATAGACTCCTCTAGGATGTAATCCATAGACAATTTCAAAGGGACCCTTCCCTGTTGATCTATTCATAGTGTCATTATAAGCATATTTAGCTTACCCAATCAACTGATCCCATTGTTGACCATACTCCTTGGTCAAGCACCTTAATAGATTTCCAAGACTTCTATTTACAACTTCGGTCTGACCATCAGTTTGGGGATGGTATGAAAATCAAAAAGATAAATTAGTGCCCAATCTTTGCCAAAGAGTCTTACAAAAATGACTCATAAACTTAGTGTCTCTGTCTAACACAATGCTCATTGGTAATCCATGTATCCTTACTATATCTTTGAAGAAAAGAGAGGCTATTTGACTGGCATCATTGGTTGTTTTACATGGCACAAAGTGAGCCATCTTGCTGAATCCGTCTACAACCACAAAAACACTATCCATGCCTTGTCTTGTCTTGGGTAACCCAACTACAAAATCCATACTCAACCATTCCCATGGCCTAGTAGGAATAGGTAGTGGTTGGTATAGGCCTGCATTTGAAGAAGTACCTTTGGCCTTTTGACACACTATACAACTCTCCACATACCTCCTAACATCTAGGTTCATCCTTGGCCAATAATAGAACCTTTGAACAAGTTCTTGAGTCTTTGTGATCCCAAAGTGACCACTCAATGCACCATTATGCTTTTCTTGTATAAAATTCTCTCTAATATGGCCTCTAGGGACACATAACTGATTCCCTTTAAAAAAAAGATCACTTTGCAAAGTATATTCATCATATTTAATATGAAAATGATTCTTGTATTCAGCACATACCTTATAAATGTTTGAAAAATCTTCATCATCTACATATAGATCCTTGAAATGATCTATTCCCATGCTCTTCAACTAAATTTCTTGTATGGTGAGGAATCTTCTGCTCAAGGCATCTACCACCTTGTTGAGTACTCCTTTCTTGTGATTGATATTGAAGGTGTAAGCTTGCAGGTATTCCACCCACTTCATGTGTTTGTGACTCAATTTCTCTTTTGAATTCAGGAAACTAAGTGCTTGGTTGTCTAAATACACTATGAATTCCTTGGGAAGCAAGTAGTGCCTCCATTTCCTTAGAGCCTGGACCAATGCATACATCTCAAGGCCATAAGAAGAATACTTCTTCTTGGCTTCACTTAACTTCTCTAAATGAAAAGCCACCGGTCTACCCTCTTGACTGAGAACAACTCCAATAGCCACATTGCTTGCATCACACTCTATAGTGAATAGCTTCTCAAAGCTTGGTACCACCAAAACAAGTTGGGTAGCTATCTTTTCTTTCAACAAATCAAAACTTTTGTTAGCTTTCTCATTCCATACAAACTTAGTCTTCATCCCTCCTTTAATGGTATCCAACATAGGAGCACAAATAGCACTAAATTGCCTTATGAACTTCCTATAGTATTGAGCAAGACCATGAAAACTTCTTACCTCTATTGCTATCTTTGGAGTAGGCCAATTGAGGATGGCTTCCACATTGTTGTTGTCCATTTTCAATTTGCCATGTGATAGCACAAAACCAAGGTACACCAGCTCTGTTTTGATGAATTCACACTTTTCTAAATTGATCATCAACTTCTCCTCCTGCAACTTCTTGAAAATCAACTCTATCTATTTGAGGTGCTCTTCTCTTGTTTTGCTATAAATTAGTATATCATCAAGATACACTACTACAAATTTTCCAATGTAGTCTTTGAGGATTTCATTCATGAGTCCATGAATGTAGAGGGGGCATTAGACAACCCAAATGGCATAACCAGCCACTCATATAAACCCTCATTGGTTTTGAAAGTTTTTTTCCACTCATCTCCCTCATGTATTCTAATTTGGTGATAACCACTCTTTAGGTCTATCTTGGTATAGTACCTATCTTCACCTAGACAATCCATGAGGTCTTCAATCCTAGGGATGGGGAACCTATACCTAATGGTTATCTTATTTATGGCCCTAGAATCAATACAAAGCCTCCATTCTCCTCCCTTTTTAGGTGCTAAGACAGTGGGTATTGCACATGGGATGATACTCTTCCTAATGAGACCTTGGTTTAGGAGTTATTGTATTTTCCTAGCTATTTCCTCATTTTGTTGAGGGGTCATCTTGTAATCTACTTTATTTGGTAGGGTAACCCCTAGTATCAAGTCTATCCTATGACTTATGGCTCTTTTAGGAGGCAATGCTACTAGTTGTCCACTACTCACAATGCCTTCATAGGTCTGCAACATTTTCTGTATTTCCTTAGGTAACTCTGGCTTCTCAGCTACTTTCTCATTACTTACCTCTCTTGGCCTTAGCATCACTGCATAGCCAACTCCTTCTCCTTCTTCCAAGGCTTCTAGGAACTCTTTTTCACCAACCGTGAGCAATTTAGGACCTGTTGTTGGCACCTCTATATCTTCTAACAAAGACTAAAATTCTAAATGTTACCTTATCCTTCTTGAAAGTATAGGAGTTCTTTGCTCCATCATGCATAGCTTGGTGATCAAATTGCCATGGTCTACCTAGGAGCAAGTGACATGCATCCATAGGTAACACATCACACAAGACATTGTCTTTGTATCTTCCAATTGAGAACTCCACCCATGCTTGTTCATTCACCAAGACATGTTGACCTTTATTGAGCCATGTGACCTTGTAGGGATTGGTGTGGGGTATCCTTGTCAACTTCAGCTTGCTAACTATCTCCTTTGATACAATATTGTCAGTAGACCCTAAGTCAATGATGACTCTACATTCTTTCCCCATCATCTTACACTTTATCCTAGATAGGGACCTCCTTTGGATTGGTTCTTCTTTAACCGGCTCCTTGATCAAATTTCTCCTCATCATGAGGTTATCACCTTCCTCAGAATTCAATGGTACTTCAAAATGTTTCTCTGCTGCATTTGTCTCATCATGAACTAGATTAGTTCTCTTGTCACCTCCATGAGAAGTACTACCTTTCTCTAGACATCTATAGGTCAGGTGTCCCATTTGATTGCAGTGGTAACACTTCATATTGGCAAAGTAACTGCCCCTTCCTTGTCCACCACTTCTTCCTCTAGAGCTAGAGCCTCTTCCTCTACCACCTCTACTAGAGCTTCCTTCTTGCTGCTTAGGGTACCTGACTTCTCCTTGAGCCCTTGGTTCTAAACTCCTTCCACCATAGCCACCTCTTTGTCCTCTGCTGTCTTTTCCTTTACCCCTACTTTTGAAGGTTTTCTCTTGCTTCTTTTTTCTTTTCTCCTCTATCTTTAAGGCCATTTGATAACATTGGTGGATGGTTTTGAAGTTTTCTAGGCTCATATCTTCTTGAATAAACCATTTAAGCCCATTCAAATACCTTGCTAGCTTGACACTTTCATCTTCAACCACCTTTGATCTAAGGCACAACTTTTGGAAATCCTCGGTGTATGTTTGGACATCCATATCTTTTGGTCTAAGATTATGTCTGCTCCTATGTAACTGGACTTCATAATCATTAGGTAGGTAGTTCTGCTTTATCTTGGTTACCATTCCTCTCCATGTAACTATAGGACCCTTTCCCTCTTTCTCTCTTTCAGCTTGCACAAACTTCCACCATGTGAGAGTGTAACCTCTCAACCTTGACTTGGCCACCTTGACTTTTTGGGCTTCTGTTATACCATCACATTCAAAGTGATTCTCTATGATTTCAATCCATTCCATGACTGAATTAGGATCCATTTGTCCACTAAACAGTGACACTCCTTCCAAAGCTTTGCCACTTAAGGCCTGCAGTGCCTTCAAGAAGGGTTCTTCAGCTAGGACAGGGTTAGGTGTTGGAGCTTCCTCCTCCAAGTCCAATTCCTTTTCCTTTGCTTCCTACTCTTCCTTCAGTTCTATCTTATCCTTTACTTTGTCTGCTTTTTCTTGTACTTCATCCAAGAGCTTCTCCATTTAGGACAACCTTTCTCTCAGTAGTCGGTTATCCTCTTCTTGGTATTCTACCTTCTTGGGTAACTCAGCATTAGTCACCATGGTTCTTTCTTCCTCTGGTGTATTCTCTCCTACTGACTCAGTGGGTTGCAACATCAATCACAAGCCTGATCAAACAAAGGCTCTGATACCAATATGGTGTGGGTGCTCCTTGGTTTGCTTGCACAACTAGTTAGGAAGACTTCTCCCTATCTTCATCCAGGAACCTGATAGCTTCTAGGTTCTGATTTGGATTAGGTCATTAACTAAGCCCTATTTCAAATCTTCTCCAAGAGTCTCACTCCTCGTGCTTCACCTTGGAGGACTGACACCACTTGAACTTGTAAACTCTCTCCTACACTTAGAAGAATATAAGTTCCACATTCGCTCTCAACCTTGAACTATTTGTAGGGGTGTTAGAGACACTGAAAATAGGCCAAATACATCCATTTGGTTCCATCTTGGATGGTCTTAAATCTTTTCTCTTACCGATTCCAAGAATTTTTCTTGAAGAAGCCTAATCCCTTGTAGCCCTTAACAGTGATTTTTTTGAGTTTCTTTCCAAACTTTCCAAACAACCTAGCAAAAAAATTTCACTTTCAGACACCCTTTTTTATCCTTTAAAAGATTCACAGGGTTTCAGACCCCTGACTCTTCTGTAGACCTGTTTCCTATAATCTAGGTTAAATAGGGCTAATAGGCCTATTTCCTATGGTTTTACTGATTTCTTGTTAATCAACTAAGAAAATGGATTGATTGGACCTCCATCCTTCTTGCATGTTAAGATGTGACTAAACCCTACCTGGAACTATACCTGTTCTGTACAGTACCTCCTTCCCCTACCTATGTTCTTCAACTTTTCACTGCCAAACCTCTAACCGGGTATTTGGAACTCACCTAGGGTTTGGTTTTAAATGAAAATTCTTAACTCTTCATGACTCCTAATGCTAAGTATTTATAGACTACTAGCTCCCCTAACATATCCATCCCTCCTTAGGAAGACCTCATGGTTAGATTTCATGGGGGAGCCATAGAAAGGCTGACTGGTCAAGACAGGACCAGAATAACTCTTAGACCCTAACTATGAACTCAAAACACTAAGTTAACACAAAACAACTTGATTACTAGATGGAAAATTCTTAAGACTACCCTGTAAACACAAATCTAACACTAATTCAAAGCATCTAATTCAATCAATAGCACTGTCACTCAAAATAGTCGGTAGAACATAGAGATTGCAAAATTCTTCTATATTCAAAATCCAAAAACTTGATTACAATGACTCTGCCTTCATGCATTTGAACCACACCTTTCATAGATGCCTTTTTCCGTATTTCTAGGGATGTTGGTCAATCCCACACTCTTATCTTTTAGGGGATCCAAGATAACTAAGTTCCATGCGACCTGAAAATTTTTGTCATGCAACTTTGCAACAACTTTTTACAACTTATCATTATGTCGTCTTCCTAACTCCTAGGACCTCTAACTCCTTGATTTCGAGCATCCAACTTCCTTAACTACCTCATGGCATCTTTCTAACAATCATAGATGTGTTTATAACACATTTAAGACTCTAATCCCATCTTAAGCTATTAAGGCTAATTAAAGCAAAGATAATTAACAAGACTAAACTATGGTGACCTTAGTCCTAATGACTAATTCACCCAACCACAAGAATGACCTTCTAAGGTCCAAAATAAACACACAAACCTTCTGACTTGGCTAAGGTTAGATACAAGCCAAAATTTCCTAGTCTATGGAAGCTAGCCTAGGTGCTCCTGCACTAGATAATGACATATTAGAGGCAAGTGGGAGATTATGGAGGATGTGACCCTAATGATGATTAGGGATGTGCACACGATAATCACGTATTAATTAATTTATTCTAGATTAAAGAGGATTATGGAGGATGTGAAATGAGGAGAGAGAAGAAGATGAATTAAAAAATAATTTAATTTATTTTGGTAGAGTGACTAAATTAAATAAATTGGGGTATTTATTTAATTTAGAGATGAATGGGGTAAGCTACTTAATTGATTAAATAAATACCATGTAGGGACATTAGGATAATATGAAATATTAATCAAATAATAAATTATTTAATTAATATGACTAAGTGATGTGGGATAGATGAATGAAAGGGTGAATTTGACCATAGGGAAGTGGTCAAATTCAGGCGTCTACATTTTGTCCCTCTTCAAAATATTGGTGGAATAATAGTGTTTCGAAGAAAAATAAAACATAGAAGAATCACTAGAAGAAAAGAATGTTAGATAATGCCCTGGTATAGAAAAAAAGTGGATAGAAAGGAATAATGAAGAAATATGGTAGCGTATGATCCCTCAAGGGGGAAAATGGGGAAGAAAAGTGGCACTGGGTGACTTCTTGATATGAAGAAATGGATGGTACCAATTGATAGAGGGTGAAAAACAATGAAGAATGGATTTTGAACAAAGGAAATTAGACACATGAGGTGCAAATGGTATCCCTTGAAAGAAAAGGGGGTAAATGAATTAATAAAGGGCTAATTAAAGGGTAAAAATACCTAAAAATGAAGAGCCTAAGGAGGGTCAAAAATGAAAATTATAAATAGTAAATTTAAAAATTTACTATTCACCTAATCTTCATTTGCATACTTGGCATCATGTGATTTGATGAGAGAAAGTGAGAAGGTGATGAGGATTACTAACAAGATGAGTGACGAGGAGTTGATTAGTGATGAAGAGTTGATCCACTGAGATGAGGAGGTGCGATAATTCTACTATAAGTGCATGGTACCCCACCAAGTAGGCCTCGAATCCTAACTTTGTGATTTTTGTTGATATTTGCACATGATTTAATTTCAGGATGGGTAGCTAGGTGTACAAACTTGCTACGAAAGGGTGGATTCACCCTTTTGGAAATCACATTCACCCATCCAACGAATTCGTGAGGAAAGGGGTGGATGCACACATTGTCGAGGAGAGTGCACCAGGAGATGGGTGATTGTGAAATTTCCTTTCTCTGACAAAGGTGAACCTTCAAGATGCAGAAGCATGGGGGAACTGGGATAGGTGATTGTGAAATCTCCAAAAATAGAAGAGGTAGAATGCAAATTCACGTAAAAGGGGAATAGGCTAATATGAACCCACCCATTGGGGAAAGAGGTGAATAAAGATTCACCACTTAGAAAGAAAAAGACATATGGGAAATTGTGAAATTTCCCATGGGGGAAAGGGGCAAATGAAAATTCAACTCTAAGGAAAGGATGGGTGAAGCTATGCATAGAAAAGAAAAGGGGGGTGTGCTTGGAGAATAGGAAGACCCTCAAAAGAAACGCATAGGGGTGAATGCACAGGATGGATAGGAAAATGTGTTGAAAAAGGGAAATGGGTGAACTCACCTTGCATAGAGGTGAACTCCCCAAACTAGGGTAGGGATGAAAAAGACAAGAAATAGGAATGAAATGTTAGAAATATTGACAAAATGGTTTGCATGGTTGAAAAACTTTGAGACACTGAGGAGGCATGATAGACACTTAGTGGTGCTAGAGGTGTGTCTAAGGGTGATGAATCTAGAAGACCATGCAACATTAGCCCAGGTTGGACTACTTCACATTTTGGGATATCCCAACATTAGAGAACATAAACCCCTATTGGCATCATTGATGGAGTGATGGATCTTTGAGACCTCTACATTCCATTTATTGATAGGGGAGATGACAGTGACACTAGAGGATGTATGGAAAATCTTACAGTTTCCCATTTGATGGCATTTGATCAGCACTACACCTTGATGATCAGTAGATAGGATTGTGTGAGTAGTGTTTAGACTAGGTGACCTTCCCATATGAGGGAAGGAGTTGGATATTGATGCGTGTTTGAGACTTGAGATGGCAACATTACCTCTGTATCTTTGTGGACTCATCATCAGGATCATCCTACCAGATAGGAGTGGATGATTTTTTAGCCTCAAGATGATTGAGGTGGTCCACCAAATAGTGGAGTGGTGGGAAGGAGAGTTTGCATGGGGGGGTGCGTGCTAGCATAGTTGTACTATGACATGCACATGGTATCTTACAGGAGGTCTCTCAGCATTACACATGTGACACTACTTCATATTTGGGCTTGGGAGAATATTTGAATAGCAAGGCCAAACATTATGATCATCAAGACTCAAGATGAGACATTTCTAGTAGAATATTCATTGGGGTCAAAGTACGGCTATAGATTGCATTATTAGGAGGTGAGTAGCTTGGAGGAGTGGAGACGAAGGCTGGATGGATTGGTGGTATGGGATATTACATGGAGACCTTCCTTAGGCTATCAATTTGTGGGGTGGTAGAAGGATGATAGGAGATGAATGGGATACTTATTCTTGTAGTTCTACTTGATAGGCTATGACCCATTCATTATTGAGCTACATGGGCCTAACCAAGTTACTTGGTAGTGTGGGGTACAACAGGACATTCTGATAGGGTCGCAGATGTTTAGATGAGTTAGCTGAGAGTTGAGGGCCATATGGGGGGATTAGATCATAGCTGAGCTTTCCTACCACATGTGGGATGCAATACCAATGACTCAATTTCTATCAAGGGGAGGACTGGTGGATGTAGGCACCGCTATATGATACTTTACATGGTGGGCCTAGTGTAGGCTAGGGAGGATCATGACTGTAGAGCCAATCATGGGGGTATTGGGGTTTAGATTAGATGATGAGAGGGAGTTGGTGAGGCCACAAAGGAGGAGGATGAGGGCTATTAGGAAGAGGAGAGATGGAGACATGGAGATGGAGGAGGCAGGAGATGAGGAGCGGGTGATGGAGATGGATTCCCTTGCAGTATAGTTGTTGGCCATGGTACCCTATGTGCCACCGCCACCAAAGGACCCAATGGTGTTAATGATAGGAATATTGGCCCCCGACTAGGGATAACATAGCATAGGTTGAGGGAATCAGAGGTAGATAGAGATAGATTCTAGATAAAAGGTAGGGAGACTACAAGTTGAGGTGGAGCAGCTATAGGTTGCACAACAAGATAGAGACAACGATTATGGGGCTCTGGCAGATGAGGTGGGGAGGTAGGTACTAGATATGCACAGGGAGAGGGATGAGGTGAGGAGACAGTTGGAGGAGATTAGAGGAGAGAGGGATTAGGCTCAATATAGAGTGGAGTGTGCGAAGGTAGCTATGGGGGATGTAGGGGGATTGCTCAAGAGTTGAGATAGTAGAGGCCTAGGTGCAAAAACTATAGGGTGAGAGGGATGAGGCTATGCGGTAGATAGCATAGCTAGAGGGGTAGGTTGAGAAGATGAGGTTAGCCCAGGAGGCTTGGGATTGAGAGAGATGATAGATTAGTGGGCCGAGGGACAAATGTCAGTTGAAGAGGGATGTAGTGAGGGCATAGGGGGTAGGAGAGGTCGATGTTAGGACATTGGGTTGGATATTATATGAGAACCTATTTTAGGGAGGTGTCTGATCCATCATGGAGGGTACCACTATATGTTAGAGTAGTGAATCAAATGCTAGTACCCTCCCAATTAGTTTCCACCCACACTTGAGGATACAGTGACTATCACAAGATACCTCCCCACAGTCAAGGTTCAGGGTCAGACTCTCCTCATAGGTCAGATTCATGGAGCAGTGGATAGATGGAGGGGAGACAAGGTTCCCAAGTTATGACATGTGTAGGGTGGATGGTTAGGACAAGCAGGCAAAGGCTATAGATTCTTTTGTACATATTGGATAGATGCATGCATTCATTTATTCTTTCATTCTTTATTCATTCAAGACACCCTAATGTGTCAAATGTAGTCTCTATATTTTATTAGTCACCTACACTTGTACATTTATTGGATGGACTTTCATGGACTCTATGATGGACTATTATTATTGGTTTTTGTATATTTTTATGATATTAATATTATGGACCATGATGGACACATGATAGACACTATGATTTTTGATATATATAGATGTTATGCAATGGAAATTGACAATACTATGTGATTATTATGTGATGTCATGCATGTTTATTATGCTCATGTGTATGGTTATGATTATGATGTATGCATGTGATTATGATGGTTTATTATTGGCGTTTGGCGTGGATTGAGTTATGTGTTGAAACCCTCACCCCTGCAAATTAGAGATGCCTTTTTTCACTCTTACATTTTCATAAGTGCACCTGATGAACTTGCTTGAATGACCTACTTTGAAGGGTCATAATTTGGAGCCCGTTGATTTCCAAGAAAAATACTTTTACAGAAACACTCATGTGTCCTATGTGAACTTGCATTTCAGTTTTTAGCTCATGACAGGTTTTCCAAGGTTCCAAAAGGTGAAGCTGTGGGAGGTCTTTTGTCACTTCTAGTTGTTTGCATCGTTTAGTTCTACAAAGCGCCTCCCATTTGAGCTTTGTATTTTGCAAACTGTGAGGGATTGTTATGCTAAAATGATTGTTGCTCTATATTCTCCATACCAAAATGAGCTCACATGTCAGTTTTCAAGGCCTTATGAATTGATTTTCTATTTTTAGTAGATCGAAACCAAATGCAATTTCTTCAGTTTTGCATTTGCACTCCTGACAGCATTTCAAGGTGGTCAACTTTGACACCTCATATCTTTTGACAAGTGATGATTCAAGCTAAATCCTTTTGCACACATCCTCAATGTACCCAAATGTGCTTGTGCATCCAGTGGCAACCTCTCAGGAGTTGATTTGGTGTTTTTCCAAATTGGTGATTGGACCACTTTTAATTGGTTCAGAACAGTTGCAATTTCAGAAAAGTCTGAGAGGACAAATTTGAGGTTGAATAAATTTTTCCTCGTGATATGTTTTGGTGAACCGTTTGTTGCGTTCAAATCTCAGGACCATTATCTGCAAGCTTGCAAGTTTTTATGTCTCCACAAGGTCGTTTGGCCAATTTTCAAAGCTGATTCCAGAGCCAACTTGGCCAGTTTTCACCATTTTTCAATTGTGCCTGAAGGTTTGTTTTAATAAAGACCCATTTCGTGTTTTCACTTTCGAAGCATTCTGAAGCTGCGTTAAGTCAATTGAGCACAAAATTTATTTCAAAACGAAAATTTTTTAGCCGGGCCCACGTGGGGACCCGACATAATTCACTTAGTTCTAAAGATGTAAGTGTTGCGGTGTTACAGTCAGGGTCAGATAAGTGATGACACTGGTCCAAGCATAGAGAGATCCAATTACCATAAGTTAATGTTGGTGTCTGTGTATCTATATGACAAGTAATCAAGCGTCGAGGAACCAATCTCAGGGTTTGAGGATCTATATATGGTCAATGGCTGATAAATATGGCATTCATTGCAAAAGTGAAGTTAATGAGAAAATTTCTAGTGCATATTCAAATGAATACACATCTTTTGATGAGGATGAGAATTATGTTGAAGATTTTCACCATGGATATGAAATCATATGTAAATGAAAAATCAAGCTGTAAGGGTGAGTCATGTGTGAAGACTCCATTTGGAAATTGAGTTCAATCCCAAGTTGTACACCTTTGAGAGGAAACATATAGATATTATGATTAGATGGGGAATAATTGAGAAAAATGTGGATATCCATTAGTACCTAATGGATGGAGTACTTCCATTTGAATTTGTATGTGTAGATACCCTGTCCAATATATATGTAAATGTGTAAACATTTCACATTTAGTAAATCTGGGAGCCTTCGCTGGACATGTAGATTTCAGAATATTGTAGCCCACTGGATAAAAATCTCTCCTCAAATGAAGAAGGAAATTGAATATCAGGATTTTCTGGTCAAAGAGAAGCATTAGAATCAGAACAAGTAATGGTTGAATGTTGCTATTGCACCGGAGATCTAGAAGCAGAAACATGTAGTGATAATGATGATGCAGAGGAAGCATATAAGATAAGGAAATGGTGCCAAATTATCTCCCTTGGGATGTTATAGTTTGTGAATCAACACAAGGGCTACAGGGGGAAGAATTCCCTATTGATTCAGTGAGCAGCTCTTATGCACCAGTCACTGAAGAAGATGCACTTGCCTCTTGGGATGCAGCACAAGATGAGGAGACTGAAGTCGAACAGTCTACAATTGAATACGACTCTTCATATGAAGGGGAGATGAAATCAAATGCTACCAACATGGAAAAGCAAATGAATTTGTTGGAAATGTTTTGAAAATTTTCTTGCAAATATAGCATGGAGAGACTCTGTTAATACAGGGAATTTGCATCCATCATAGCAATAAGGGGATGCATGGAGATTGTAAGAAAAGCACAAAATATAATTATTGAAGATCCTTTGGACACTTCCAGGCAAGAGAAGCAACTAGTGTGCATGAAGATGGGATGCCATCTAAAGCAAATACAATATGTATGTGTGGAAAATTATAGAAACCCCTCGCCTAGCAACAATGGACATGGCACACTGCCTGTGTGTTGAGGATACGCTTTAAAAGGAAAAAGAAATTTTCAAACTTGCATCTCAGAGGCATATGTTCAAAATGGGTACTTTTAATTTTGGAGCAAATACAAATGGGAGGCGTTTAGGATAAATGAAGATTACCCTATTGCTATATTTGTTGCATGGTTGTATGCAACAAGAGAATGATCTGTAAGAAAAGGCTTCATCAAAATGAAAAGACCAATAGAAGATTGAGGTGAATGCATTTCAAAAGAGTCTGAAGCTTTCCATCAAGGCAAATGCAAGGAAAGAGAGGTGCGACGCCAGATAAAGGAGGCATTGAAGAATGAAATTGCTGAAATTGCTTTTGAAGCATGCAAATAACAGATGGGTGCATTGAAGAAGCCATAGAAACTTTCAAGTAAAACAATGAATGAAAAGGATTTTATGAGCAAAACAAATGCCACGCAGCCAATGAGAAAATGTGAATATTACAAGAGAATGCACATGAAATGAATGTGTGAAAAGGCGTCAGAAACTTTCATGTACATGAAAGAAGAAACAAAAAGGGATGAGATTAGTGTTGCGCGTGGCCTGAGAAGGGTATGGATCACCATTCAAGGCAAATGAAATTGGTAGGAATGTTGAAGGGAGGGCTCGAGCCGGCCTAGATAGGGCATGTGAATTGCAAAATAGTCAGAGACTTCAAGGGACGCAATAAGTTGCAGCCTATGTATCAGATGTATATGTTGAAAATACTTTGAAGACTTGCAAACAAATGCTCTACCAAAGATAAGCTCACCACACCTGCTGAAAGGATAGATTAAGAGGAACAATGCCACCTATCTTAAGAAGGCTTGAGCATTATTTGCATCAAGTCTTGGTACAAAGACATGAAATTTGTGAGATGTAGATGGTACCATTATGCTGATAAGAGGGTTTGCTTTGGCATTGCTTTGGAATTGCAAAGCATGGAACGCCATCAACAGTCCTACCTAGGCAAAGTGAGTGAATCTAGGGAAATTGAGGCTTAAAATTATTTCTGAGGAAAATGCTCCCTCATAGCACATAGACCACCAAAATATCTGTTGAAACACTCCTTGAACTTTCAAACAAAAGCAACTGGTAATGCAAAGGCATGCACGTAAATGCACTAAGGAGTGACTGAGGGTCGATATGGAGTGAATGTGAGCTGCTTGGATAGAAACCCTTAGCAAATGTTGTGAGTGGAGAATTGCACCACAACCTAGCAGGGTATGCCCAAAATAGACTTGTTGATGAACGCTTGAATGCAGATTGAAGAGGGGATGAACTATTTTACTAGATCCAGTCAGGTGGCCGCCATGAAATTGCAGAGAATGAAGAATGAACGCACAAAGGATTAGGGCACAAAAGTTGCAAATAACAAAGCCAATGGTGGAGATTTAAAGATACAAACCCAGTCACATCTCCACCACTGCCCGCCAAATCACAATGAAAAAATGCTCTTTATTCATCGCAAAATGGAAAGGTGTTGCCATGTGGCAGGTGGGGTCCAACATGTTTGAACGCAGGGGAAAGTTTTTAAAAGGGATTTCATTCATTTCAAATAAAACATTTCCAAATTTTTCGATAAAGTTAAAAGAAAAACATTTTCCTAAGTGAAAGTGAATGGCGGGCCCAAAATAATTAAATGACCTAGGAGCATTTTATTGGCCTGATGATTCAAGTTTAAAATCTTATAAAATATTTTAGAGAAAAGCATTTAAATGTTACAATGTTTCTCGTGATATAATATTTTCAAGTATATTTAAAACATAGGGTGAAGTGCATGCAGGGGTATTTTATACAGTGAATGGAAAGTTCGTTGTGTTAAATATTTTATTCATTGGAAAGTAAATAAAATAAAATGAATGCATAAGGCATAAATTTTAAATATAGAATGCATGTGAAATACTTTATGCTGGAAAATAAGATGAGGTGAATATTGTAAATGACATAGGGACAGAGTGAATTAAATATTCACTAGAATTTTATTGTTGGGCATTTAAATGAATCAAAAGGTTTAATATTAAAGTTTGAAACTTTAATATATGAAGAAAGTAATATGCAGCCAAGGAAAAGAGCTGAAACATAATTTTTCACGGGCACAAGGAGTATTTTCCAGCTGCATGTAAAATTGAGAATTCCATCACATGGGCTAATTTTCTATTGCAAGACAACTAACAACAAAGGCAGATAAAGAGGAAAATTCAGTTACAAAGAGATGAGAGAGGTTTTGAGTAGCTTGTTGATCGATGGTGGATTGAGTTTCCAGATGGCATCTATGGATCAGACTGATCTTAGGGCTACTTTTGTTTCTCTTTTATTCTTTTCCTCTCTCATTGTAAAAAAAGGAGACGCTGGGTTTCCAATTTCTAAAATCTCTACAAGTCAGGTAGAAGCTTTGGGTAGAACTGTATAGCTGGGAGAAATGTAATTGAGTCATTAAATCTGAAAGTGTCTGTTATGAATTGTGTTCTCATGTTTGTATTTAGTTGATAATTGTCTCCATTTCTGAGATGTATTACTCTTTTTTATTCAATAATAAGATTATCTGAGTATTTTCATGCACATTTTCTGCATTAGAGTGATATATGTTGTTGCCTTCTATTATGAGAATAATGTAATTGCTTTAATGAAGCACAAGTTGCATTTATTATTGCCTTTTGTTCATAGGATAGTGTAATTGCTTCAGCATATGTGACAGGAATACTATGTTTTAGGTGGATTTATAAGAAGAGTTATTAGATAAAGCTTTAGTGATCTAGTTGTCATAATATGATAACATTTGCAAGTATCTTCATAACATTTTCAACACTATAGGATGAATGCTGGTTATATGACTCCATAGTCCATTTTCTGGCACTGGTCAAGTATTATACTTCTGTTATTTTTAACTTGGTCCCAAATCTTCAAAATTCAAAACCATTTTAAATCCCTATGTTATAGTGTTGTGGTTATCTCATGCTCCAAGTAGTTGATATTACTGATGAACAACCAATTCTACTCAGTATTATCCTATTATGTTGAGCTATTAAATGAGATTATCTGTTAAGCAATATTATGTTGTGTATGTGTTTCAATTTGTTGATATTGCTAAGGGGATCACCCTCCTAGGTCTTGCAGAGCCCGAAGTGTAGGAGGCTTTTTAAAGTCCTCGTCAATTGGTCTAGGTCCTTCGAGCTACCCTTGATTGGAATTGGCAATTCCATAGGTAGATTAGAAGACCAACCTGGTTACAACATAAAAAGGAACCAACAATGGGCACATTTGATTAGCTACAAGAAGGTTCTCTATAGTTGTAAAAGCAAAAATCTCAACAAAAATGGGATGTTGTGTCTACACAGTTATTATTGAAGCAAACTCAATCTGGTCACTGTGGTATGTATGTATACATTTTTCCCTCAAGCAATTAAATTATTACATTTCTTGTTTTCTTTCAAGCATTTTAAAATGTTTAGAAAGCATGGGCTTATTTCAAATGAATCCATTTGTCTATATGTGCAAATAATTTGCACCATCTAGCATTCCAATATTTTCTTTAGTTTCGTTGAAGGATTGCAACTAAAAATATCCATATTTACCCAAATGCATTGATGTTTGAAATAATCAATTATCCCAATTTTAGATTGTAAATTATTTACCAAGAATCAACAACTTATTCATTTAAAAATAAAATGCTATAGGGATGGTCAAGATGTGCTATGGCAATATTTTAGGAAGTAAAAATAAAGATGAGATAGAGAGGCTAACACAATCATCAAATGTCAAAACTAAATAATCTAGTTCTTGTCAAAAAAATAGTAGGATTGATATGCATACGAGCTTGTGTTGGTAACAGATCCCACAAGGTTCCATTGTTCGAGTGGCAGAGCTTTTTTTACAACAACAATGGTTGCAAACGTTCTACATGCACTTTAAGATTTATGTGACACTAGAAATTCACTTCTACTACATATGGTATTTATAATTCTTATATCTAGGCCACATGTAGACTGTGTTTCTTTTTTACTTTGCTAAATGCTTTGGAAGCAACAATTGCTAAATGCTCTTAAAGCAACAATTGCTAAATGCTCTTAAAGTAGCAATATGAGAGCACATGGTTAACAATAGCCATATCTCATAACCATCAAGTAATATCATACATCCCTTAATAGATAATATGATGGACACATCATGAAGATAGTTTTGCAGCCATCATTTCCATACCATTGCCATAAAATGATAATATTCATTGTTCACCCAAGTATGTGATAACACAAAGATCATGTAAATTTTTATGAATGTATGTTGTATTCCCTATTATGGATAAGGTGATGAAATTTTTGATGTATTCCCTAGTAAAGAAACATGGGTAGGACATTCCAAACCATAAGTAAGATTACTTAATGAGAGACAACCTTATGAAGGTATTTATTCATATTTACATTTAAGATTGTCATTTTTTTCTCAAACTATTGATTTGGATAGAAAACTAGTGAGTTGAATAGCAGATAAAACTGCTCTTAAATGGTTAAGGTTCTAAGAAAACCTTTTCTGGGTTTTATTCCTTGTTCCTCCTTTTTGAAACATATTGAATTTTTAGTTTTGACCAAGGCAAATCAAATTTATGACTGTTTAAAATTTACTCTTTCTGCTGCAATCAACAAATTGGAAGTCATCAATTGATTAAATGATGTAAGTTTGCAAATTCAATGGTTAATATCATTTCTTAAGAATATGTTGATATGAGTATGGCTAAATTTTATTTATTGTTCTTTTGTTACATATCAAGTATTCCTTTGATTCAAGATCTACATTCAAGATAGCCATCTCACACAAGTTTACAAATTTCAAAAGGGTTTGGTGAGTTGCAATGTAGCACTTTGTTCATTCATCATTTCCCTTCATTATTCTATTTCATTCGAAGGTTTAATTACCAACAAGGGGTTTGACAAAGGAAAACCCCCATTTACTAACAATCAACAAGTTTTTGCCTCTCTTGTGTTTTTGTGATTGTAGATTTAGGTTGAAGACTTGAAGATCATTTGAAGTGCAAAGTTGCAAATTTGTCATCTTCACGAAAACTCACCTACAGGCTAGATCTGGGAGTTTCAAGACTAGGGATCTTAGAAGAAGGAAGTGTAGACCTTGAGCCTTAGGACCACCTTTAGAGATTTCAAAAATTCCATATAGGACTAAGTTTCCACCTAGGGCATCCTAGTCCTCTTGAAGGTATTTTTCAAAGATTCTTTCAAATCCAATTTCAACATCTAAAGATTTTGTATCTGCCCCAAAAAATAGCAGAGGGACTAAGAGAATAGTAAGGACATATTATTCCTCCATAGCACATTTTGACAACATTTTTGCATTTTTGAAATCCTCTTCACATTCCAAACTTCCCAGTTACATACATCATAGCTTCCTATTGCTTAATTTCATCATTCACATCCTTCATTTAGCTTGCATTACTAGGTTTTGTGAATTGAATGTTAAGTTATATTTTTCAAGCTTTTGCTTGGTGGTGTACCCATCAAAGCTTAAAGAACCCTATCCTAGGTCTTCCTTGTTGAGAATCAACTCACCTTTGAGGTTAATAGTCAATCCAACTTGGGTTCCTAGGACATTATTGAGTGGCCAAAGGAGAATAAGGTGGGCTCTCCCTCACCCCATTTTCTATTAGGTTCATTTTGGTGAACTTGAAATTTTAGAGCATTCACTTTCTAATTTGGAGTCCATTAAAGTCCTAGATCTAGGTTACATTCGTTCTTCCATTAGTGAAAGTGCATCTAGGGTTTCTCACATTTTCATTAGTGAAAGTGCATCTAGGGTTTCTCAAATTTGCATTAGTGATAGTGCATATAA
Organism: Sequoia sempervirens; assembly: GCA_007258455.2. Taxonomy (NCBI): domain Eukaryota; kingdom Viridiplantae; phylum Streptophyta; class Pinopsida; order Cupressales; family Cupressaceae; genus Sequoia; species Sequoia sempervirens. Next base: position 30,527 of record VDFB02289875.1, on the reverse strand, counting down.
GTTTCATTTTTTATTTCTTACAACATTTCATCTCATTATAAAACTAAAAATTGCATTGTTAATCATCATAATTGCATTTAGGAACATTGTTATTGCATTCAAAATTGAAAAATTTGCATCCAATTGTTTTTCATTAGTTACTTTTCTTGGATTCATTTGCACAAATTTCTATTTCTAAACATCAAGTCCCTGGGTAGGCAACCTGGGAACATTGGTAACAACTTAGAATTTACTATTTTTCTAAGAAAAACCTCTACTAGGACTAAAAATCCCTTCCTAGTGTCTAAGTCCCTCTTTTATTTTTTGGCTCAAAATCTTGTTTCTATTCTAGTTCCTGAAACCTTATAAATTCACCAGTGGGACCAAGATGCCCTTGTTGGCATATTAGTCCCTGTTGACTTTGAAGTTTCAATTTTTAGGGTTTAAATATACTTTCTTGTGCTTTTGTTTGCTACCATTGGTTGTTTATTTCAGTGGGTTGACTTTTTGTTACATGCATTTTACTAGATTTGGCTTAAATTGCTTCATTTCATGCATTGATCAATACCAAATTTGCATTTACAATATTTCATCTTTCAAGTTGTTGCATAGTGTAATCAACAAATTAGCTTGTTTCAAATCTGAAAATTGCATTTAAACATTTCACTTTAGATTATTGCATTACACTTTCTTTACTTTTCCATGATAACATGTTTTCTTTCAAGAGATTTGGCTTTGATATGTTTAAAAGTTGATTGCATAAGTACAACATCCTCCCTTAGGAGTTCAATTTAGAATACAACAATGAGGTTATTAAGAAACATGTTATTCATCATTCTACTTGTAATGTCATAAAATTGCATCCCTTGCAATTTCACATACATTCGTGTATCCACTTTAGTTTCCACTCCTTTAGCATCTTGTGTAGGCTCATTTTAGCCCCTACATCAGCCTTTTTCCCTCTCAAGATGTTCAACACCTCTTTTTAGCAGCTACCTTCGTGCATTAGCTTTGCATCAAACTTTGTACTTTTCTCTTTCATGTCGCTTTGTAGTGTGATGTGTTTGGACACTAGCACACCACATAGACATCTGCACACTGCACTAGCATCTTGAAATGTTTCAATGTTCAAATGACCATTTCCATGCATGTTTTCCACTTTTCAGCTAACTTTGTCAGTGGTAATAGATCATGATGCCTAGAAACTGCTCAGAAAGCTTCTTTTTTCTTCTCTCCCTTCCTTAAATGCTATCTTTTCAATTCATTTTTCTCTCTAAGTTCATTCTAGCTTGTAGCTTCTTCTTCTGCTTCTTGGCACCACCCTTTGCAACACTCTCAAGCTTTCACAGCTCATTACAACAACACTCTTGACTCTTGTAGGCTCATCTCCCTAATCTCATGCTTATGAGGATCCTAGGATTCTATATCCTTCATCTATTGTATCTACATATTGTGATATCCAGGTTCTCCTCCTTGAGCGGGAATTTCTTTTATCACCTCTTTTGTGATATGGGTTCTCCTCCTCAAGGGGGATTGCTTCTATCATTCATACTTGGTGGTGCGGGTCCTACTCCTAAAGTGGGTTTTGCTTTCACCACACACTTTTTCCATTTTGGTTCATTTCTCTTTATTTATCTGGTTGTCCATGGAGGTTAGAACATCAAAACAAGGGTTTGACTGAGGAAAACCCCTATATAGCCCCAACACTTTCTCCAAATCTTACGCATGGAGGTATTCGAGACACTCATGTGCTAGAGGCTTCATCACTTGTGTGGTTGTAAGCATTTCCTTTCTTCTCCTTATCTTTATCATTTTTACTTCACTTTATTTCAGTTCTATTACATTATGTTACTTTATCGCATTTTATAAGTTCTTAATAGTCAGATTGCTAGCATTCATTTATCTATTTTATGTGATAAACTCTCTTTCTACTCCATATGCACACCAGTGCACCAGTGAGACATTGATGCACTGCATTATCATTCCAAATTCAGGCTTTTGTCCTTTGGTCAAAAGTTTGTAAGTTTGTCCAAAAAATCTCTGTGACTTACTCTTTTTGATTTTGAAAATCGTGAGTTGTTCCTTGAGGTAGTTTAGGGCAGTTCGCCTCGTGAGGCTCTCTGAATGAAGAGAACTCATGAGTAGCAAATCCCCCTTCTCTACATTTTGGTGAACCAGATGTGAAGAGGGGTATTTTTTTAAAACTAGAAATTTATTTACCCCAACTTGGTGGGGCCATAGCTTCTGACTTGGTGCTCAAAATATAAAACCATTTACATTGTTAGATAGATCTCCAAGAGAAATAGTTCAGTCCCTAAAATATAGTTCCTTTGGCAGCCAAATTTTAGGGATTGATGCAAGTTTTAGCCCCAAATTTTTCTCTAAAGACCTCCAAAAATGCAAATTACAAAAACCTAGAAATTACCGAAAAAATATGAAAAATCTGGATTTGCAGTTTTTCTTAGTTATGTTATCAACTAACTTGGTTTCTCATTATTTATCATATTTAACTTACCATTTTCAAAATGAATTTAATATCCTCTTTCATTAGTTTAGTTTCTAATTTTAATCAAAATGTTAATGATATTCCATTTCATTCATGTGATAGTGACTTGGCTTTGCCCATGTCACTTTTTATCTCTGATCCTTCTCATGAAATTCTTCTTGTGTCAGAGGATATTTTGTTGTAAGAAGATGAAATAATTGATACCTTTCTTAATGTTACTCTACCCTCTCTTCATGCCAATGCACTCTCTTCTAGAGAGGATGCATTCGTGAATGATGAATCTCCTATTCCTTCCAATGCACTCTTCTTAAGATACGATGCATTCATGAATGATGAACCTCATCTTTGTTCTGATGCACTCTCTTCTAAATATGATGCACTAGTGAATGATGAACCTCCTTCCACATTTGATCCTCCCTGGATCAATGTTGAGAATGTTCCTTTAAATAATTATTCTACTAGTTGTGATGATTTTGTAAATGTAATCTATGTCTCGGCTGCCCCTCAAAGGCCTAAGAGATTAGTCATTTACATGACTCTAGCTAGTCCTTCTCCTAAAAGGGTTTGTTCTATTAATGGTGTTCCATTTGATAGTGATTCGTCTAATCATTCTATGACTCCCTCTTATAGAGCGATAGCCCATACTTATGAGAATAGAATGGATAAACAACCAATCCTTCCTCAAGCTCTTAAACCTATGACTAAAGTACCTAGTGATTATGATCTTGTTGAGAAACTTCAAGTTACTCTGACTAAGATATCGCTTTGGGAATTTCTTCAATCTACACCGGTTTATCAAGGTATGCTTCAAGAAGCCTTGCAGAACATCCTATTTCTTTCTTTTGCTAGGTCAATGGATGCTAATGCATTGATAGTCTATATTTGTGCAGATTCACTGAATACCACATTTTATCCATAGGAAATCCTGCCTCTAAAAATATAGAAGCAAGTGGACCCTCTAATGATTATAGTTAACATTAATAATATCAACATTAGACATACTCTTGTTGATGTTGGTTCAATGCTCAAGGTTTGTAGCATTGATCTATTGCCTAAGATTAATATTGATTCATCTTTTCTTAATGCTTCTTCTATTGACATTCATGGGTTTGATAATGTCAGTCGATAAGTCGTATGCATGATAGTATTTCCTTTGAGGTTGGGACCTATTATCGTATCCACCCTTTTATATGTTATGTCAAAAAAATTACCATATAACCTTCTTCTTGGTAGACCATGGATTCACGTTATGGGTGTAGTCCCATCTACCTTGCATAAATCTATAAAGTTCATTTGCAATAATAAAGTAGTCACAATCAAGGCTGACCCTGAGGCTATGCACTTATGTGAGATGGTAACTATTAGTCAGGTTTTAGTTGTGCCTACTCTTATCCCTTTAGTGTCTTCCAATGGGTCGATGTTTACTCTAGTAGTACCTACTACAAAGGAAACTCTCAAGATAGATGTCCCTGAAGAAGATCTTTCTAAAGCAAGAAATTCTAAGTCTGCTCCTTCTCAAAGGAATGCATGCCTTTGTGATGATTGGAGTTCTCTAGAATTTACAGATTCCTCCAATGAGGAATATAAGGTCAACTTGATCCACTTAATCCTTTTGATAGCATCATCCAATCCCACTATCGAAGATGGCTATTCTTCTGTGTCGCAGAATAATGTAAACATAAATTGTAATGTTCTTAGTGTTGATCCTCCTTCTGAGGAAGGCGATTACACTTCTGCTAAATGGGACAATGTTGGTAATCCTGTTAAAAAGAATGATGGTGATCCCATAAAGGAGCATGATCCCCATTTCTGGAATAATGCTCTCTATGAAGATCCTCCTTCTCAAGATTTTCAAATACATTATGGCCCTAGATTTAAGCTTATATCTAAGTATGGCTATGGGTGTAAAGGTTGTGGGCATAATGAAAAATGAATTCAATTCCTTGTAGAATGTGTGCCTCGTATGTGTAATTTGGGGCTTGGTTGCTCAAATGAACAATCTAAAAAAAATCCATGGTTGAGTGACATGAATTCTTCTCAACCTCATTTTGTTGAAAAGATTCATCCTCCATTGACTTCTATCTTTGTATCTCCATCTTGTGAGCATTCAAAATTTTCTCCACAAGAGAAAGGGTTGCTTCCTACTCCTCATCCTTTGTCTGAGCAAGAGCATATTCTATTGTGGATTCTAAAAGTCTACTTGATTACTCTTCCTTCTCCTACACACAAGAAATCTCATGAACATGATAAAGAAAAACATTCTTTCTATGCTCTATGCATACCATCAAGTGATTATCCATTCCACTAGTGAATGTAAGGCCTTGAAGGATAAAATACAACAAATTCTTGATTTAGGTGCCATCACTCATGTGTTTGTTGATGCACCTACCTATTCTTCAAATGACAAGTGATATTGAGGTTTACCTCTATCCTATATGTTCTAAGCATCTTATAGAATTCTCCTCCCCTGTCTGTTGGGGGTAGTGATAGCTTGTTCTGGAGATGTGCACCCTTCTTAAGGACCCCCTCTCTTATCTTTATGTATTTCAAATAAAATTTCCCTTGAGTGGATCCCTTTCTCTTTTGAAGGGTTCCTGAGGGACCCCCTTTGAAAAAATTTCTCTTGAATGAATTCTATGGCATCTAGCTTGGGGTCAACTCGACTAGACCTATTACATATCTTTGCATCTAGCTTGGGGGAAACCTGACTAGACCTTGCTTTTTGAATAGTGTGTCCCTTGAGTGGAACCCTCTTATTTTGAATGGTTCCTTAGGGACCCCTTTGAAATCCTTCTAATTAGTTGATGGTCTGCGTGACTATCTGCTTGATTGTCTGTGTGGCAGTTTTATTTTCAAACATACTTTATCTATGGGTAAACATGTCACTTTGTAGGTTCACCTATAAAGCCACTTTCCAATTCAACTCTACAAAGTCCCCTCCTTTGGGTTTCCTCCATGAAAGAAATCTTAGGGGATGCCGCTTTGCAGGTTCGCGGGCCTGTAAAGAACTTTCTTCTCTGGGTTTCCTTCATGTGAGAGATCTTGGGGGATACCTTCTTGCAAGTCTACAGGCTTGTAAGATGCATACATCATGGGGATTCCTTCATGTGAGAGATCTTGGGGGCTACCTCCTTGTAGGTATGCAGGCCTGTGAGATGCTTTCATCCTACAAGATTGGTCCATCATTAGTCTGGGGCCTTCAGTGTGCTTTGTGAACCTTCATAGTTCTGCAGAGCTACAAAGTCCTTTTGTTTGAACCTCCTCAAGAGATAATACCTGTGGAGCTATCCCTCTTGGAATTTTCATTCCTCCTTATTGCTCTCTCTTGATCATTTTCACTTCTCTTCTCTTCTCTTCCTAATTGTGTATATCGAATGAAAGATCTACATCTTCTTCATCCTATGTATATGCTCTTTCTCTCTTCGATAATGGTTGATTACTTGAATTTTGGGTGTATTATTCTCTTCAAGCAATCGATCCTTACATTCTCCTCTCTGCTTAAGAATTCTTCCATGTGTTTTATTTTTAAATTTGGGGATGATGCATAGTACTAATACAACCTTCTATATCGAGGTCTCTTTTGCTTTGTTGACTCAAATCTTGCTAGTTAGTTAGGTGCATGTGTGTGTTTATGTACTAACATTATTTTCTTGTGCAAGTATTTCTTGTTTAATATCTCTATTTTGCAGGTCTTCAGCCTGGGGGCATGTTTCCTTGGTTTGAAGAGTTATCTACTTCCTCTACAATATCCTTTTGGCACAATGATGTTACTTATGCTTAGAATATTTCCTTTAGTGTGCATATTAGTGTAGATTCATATGCTTGCTAAAGTGGGGGAAAAATGTAATGTTGTAAAATTGCACCCCTTGTAATTTCACATACAGTCTTATATCTACTCTAGTGTCCACTCCTTTAGCATCTTGTCTAGGCTCATTTTAGCCCCTACATCAGCCTTTTTCCCTCTCAAGATTTTCAACACCCCTTTTCAATATTTACCTTTGTGCATCAACTTTGCATCAAAATTTGTGTTTTCCCATTCATTTCATTTTTTAGCATGATGTGTTCAGACACTAGCACATCATGTGGATGTTTGCACATCGCGCTAGCATCCTGTGATGTTTTAGTATTCAAACAACCATTTATGTACATGTTTTCCACTTTCCAACTAACTTTATCAGTGGTAATGGCTCAAGATGCTTGGTAACCACTGGGAAGCTTCTTATTGCTTCTCTCCTGTCCTTAAATGTTATCTTTTTAATTCATTTTTCTCTCTAAGTTCATTCCAGCTTCTAGCTTCTTCTTCTTCTTCTTCTTGGAACCACCCTTTTCAACACTCTCAAGCTTGCATGGCTCTTTGCAAAAACACTCTTGAATCTTGTAGCCTCATCTCCCTATTCTCATGCTTGTGAGCATCCTTAGATTCTATATCCTCTATCTATTGTATCTACATATTGTATATGGGTTCTGCTCCTCAAGCAGAGATTGTTTTTATCACCTCTTTTGTGATATGGGTTCTCCTCCTCGAGTGGGGATTGCTTTTATCACTCATACATGGTGGTGTGAGTTCTACTCCTAAAGTGGTTTTTTCTTTCACCACATGCTTTATCCATTTTAGTTTATTTCTCTCTATCTATCTTGTTGTCCATGGAGGTGGGAACACCAAAATAAGGGTTTGACTGAGACAAACTCCTATACAACCCCAATAGTTTCTCCAGATCTTATGCATATAGGTATTTAAGTCACCCATGTGTTGGAGGCTTCATCACTTTCATGGTTGTAAGCATTTCCTTTCTTATCCTTATCTTTATCATTTCTACTTCACTTTATTTCAGTTCTATTACATTTTGTTACTTTATCACATTCTATAAGTTCTTAACAATTAGATTGCTAGCAGTCATTTAGCTATTTTCTATGATAAACTCACTTTTTACTCCATACAGATGTCAACATGCTAGTGAGACACTGGCGTGCCACACTGTCATCCCAAATCTACGCTTTCATCCTTTGGCTGAAATCTCGTAAGTTTGTATAAAAAATATTTGTGAGCTACTCTTTTTAATTCTAAAAGACATGCAGTGTTCCTTGAAGTAGTTTAGGGTAGTTCATCCTGTGAAGCTCTCTGAATGAAGAAAACTCATGAGTAGAGAATCCACCTTCTCTACACTACTATCTTTCATAGTTATGAGAACATCTTAGAAAAAGTGGATCAAACCATTGACACAATCCTTAATATTACATTGCCTATTGGTGAGGATGGTATGATACAAGAGGATGCAAGTTTAGATAATCATAACAATCATACTTGTTATTCTCCCGATACCTCTCCTATTAGTGATGAAGGCATCTTGGTGAAAGAAGATTCAAGAATTGAGAATCTTGATTGTTCCTCTCCTCTTCCCCCTTCAGAAGATATTAGAAAACAAGAAGATGAGATCATAGAAACATTTATAAACATCACCTTACCTAATCTACATTCATCCCTTCCTTGTGAGAATATTTTAGTGAAAGAGGATGATATCATAGATAGCTCCATGACAATAAAAATATTCCTTCTAATATCCCTCCTTGATGTGAAGAGGATAGCTTAGTGTTAGAATATGCACCTACTAAGAGTCATGAGAATCTTGTTCCTCCCTTCCCTAATGCTCCTACCATTTGGAATGATCTATTTGGTAATCATGTAGTTGTCCTTCTCTTGATGCCTCTCCTATTTGTGATGAACTACTTTACAAAATATAGCCATAGAATGTAATGAACAACTTACAAGCTCTCATACTAGGGTAGATAGTATGAAACAAGACAATGAGACATTAGAGAAAAAGGATAAAGTTATGAAAAATCATAACAATCAATATAAAATATTCTCCTAATATCTCCACTATTGATAAATCCCTTACTTGTGATGAAGAAATTTTAGAAGAGCCAACCTTTGAATGTCATGAACATCTAGATTTTAGTTCTCCTAAAAAAATTGACACCAACTACACAAGTAGAACCCATGCAAGAACAAAAAAAAGAGAGATTTCCTAAACCCTTCACAATGATATCACCAGATGATTTAGGATCATTGAATTTTGAACCAACATTCATAGGAGAATACAAGATCATAAACAAAGATTTAGTCAAGGGAAAGGAAAAGGTGGTTTAATGTCAGCACAACATTTGAAAGACCCTTCTGAAGCTTCCACCTCAACCACTTTAGAAGAAAAATAAAATTACACAACAAAATTTGATGAACTTAATCATGAACACCACCAAATCCAAAAGAGATGAAGAAAATTTATGGAAAAGGTTATGAAATGATGAAACAACTTGGTTATAGTGGAAAAGGATGTGGTGCTAGCGAAGAAGGTATTTTTGTCCCTATAGATCCTAATATGGAAGAAAAAACTCATGGTCTTAATGTTGGATGTTGTGGTTATGTTGCTGATATGTGGTTGTCATTGATGCAAACACTATTAGCATTGATGTATTATAGGCTGTATATGTCGAGGATATTGAGAAAATTGTTAAAGAAAGAGTTGTAGGTTGATAGTGGAATAGTGAAAGTCATGAAGGTTTCTTGCTCAGTATGTTGATGATCAGTTGTTGTGGACTAAAGGGTTTATTGCTGAGTATATCTAGTTTATCCACCAAAATTTTTAGAGGTTTGTATGAAGATTTAATTGTGTTATGAACAGTTGTGCTTTGACAGTTTTTCTGTGGATTTAGTTAGTGTTCCTGATTGAAGTTGATGTGATTCTAGTAATTTAAATTGTTGTAGATGCTTCTCTGATGATTCTTGATGCTTGTGGATGGTTATAGATCATGCTCTATCTTTGTTGCACGTCTCTGTCAACTAATTAGTGTGCTCGTGGTTGGTGATTTTTCTCTTGTGTGTTCAAGTTTTTATGTCCTTGGCTAACATGGTAGTTGTAATGTGTTGTGGATCCTTGGAGATTAAAATTTGAATGTTTGGCATGCTCGAGGATATCGTTTCAAGTCTTCATTATGTTGTGGTTGATAGTGTTTGATTTACATTGAAAATTTACTTGTAAATTTGGGCTGACATTGTGTATATGTTCTATATTTTGGCCGACAAAGTTGTTGATGTAATTCCATGTTTTGGATATATAAGAGCAATTCTTTGTGTGAAGTTTGGTAGTGAATAAGAGCTAGAGAAAGTGCAAGTGTTCGAATAGTGATCTAATCATTCAATTGTAGAGGAGAGTGTGAAGAAGTTTGAGCAAAGTGTGAAGGAGTGTTTTTATGCTTAACAAAACTATAATCAAGCTTTTGTAGAAGCTATTTTCTTAGTTCATACCCTGTGGATCTAATATGAATTGTTGTAAGATGGTGTGTCTTCTTTGGGTAGTGAGACCTCTTGTATTTGAGTAGTGAGCTCTAGGCGCTGTGCCTGAATGCATGTGCATTCCCATTATTATTCTTTATACTTGTGGACATCAAAATCTGCAAATGTTTAAAACTCTAACAAACACATCATTACCATGATTAGTATTTCAAAACAAAGCAAATATTCAACATCCATATGAGATAATCCAACATGCTTTAAAATGCAATCCAATAACAAGATAACTAAAAGCATATAAAGAAAAACATGAAGTACCTATCCCATATTGGATTGGTGCCACTTTGATATGAAAAGTGGTCCTTTCCCAACCCTTGACAAGCTGATGATGAAAATGTAATTCTATGACAATGGAAAAAATTAGCTCTCAATGTGAAGAGAGTAACTTTGCATGAAGTTGTAGATGATAAGAATGAAGGATAGCCTCTCCATTTATAGAAGAATTTGATGAAAGAAGAGGAAAAAGGGATGAATGTGGGACTATCTTTCAACCAATGGCAAGGTTCCACTTGTCAAGAGATGGATGGGTGAAGGATTTGCAAGTTTTGATGAATGTGCCCATAAATGCAAATATTTGAAATTTGAAAATGTTTAAATGACAAGGTGGAGGGAGAGTCAAATGGAGTGATGGCCACTTGGCTAAATGCAAAACGACTTGTAAGGTGACATAAATTCCTTGTTGGAAGGACTCATTCCACTTGGAGGGAGATTTGAAATGGAGGAATATTCCATTTTTATGCCATGTTGATGGAAAATGAAGATTTAATAAATTAATTAAAATCATTTATTTGTGCAAGTGGAAAAAGCTAGAGGATGGGACTTGCATTAGATTTAACCTTAACCATGATTTGATTAACTTAAGTGAAGATTAGGTGATTTTAATTTTTGACTTATATTTATGGATTAAAATAAATCAAAAGGAGAAGAAAATGATTAAGATTTGATTAAAAAAAGATTTGATTTATTTAATCAAAGAGGATGATGTTAGTGGTAAAGATGAATTAAATAAAACTGGCTTATTTAATTAAAGATGAACTTTTTATTTTATTCAAGGGGTAAATGCTTTTGGCCAGAGCTATGAATCAGAATACAACCATTGAACAATACCACCCCAACGGGGTTTGAACCTTGGTGGCAAGAACACCAATGCCACCTATAAACCATCACAACATGACAATACCGGCTAATTAAAGATGAACTTTAGGATTAAATAAATAAAATGATTTTTTGATCAAAAAGGGGATAATGATTTAAATAAATTTGATTGATTAACAGAGGAATTAAGATGAATTAATTAAATGGTAAATAAAGGGGTGATTAAATAAGAATTGAAGTTAGTTGATCAGGACATTTTTCATGTCTACAACATCATTTAGCAAATGATCATTCATCACCATAATATCTCATGGACTACCTAAATCATCCCCTATACTCCCAAAATATCTAAAATGACAATTAGTACACCCATGTGAGGTGGCACCCTTTACACCCTCCACATCATTGTCTCTTACAGAACATAGATTAGAAAAGTTCAAGCATAGGTGAGAGCTAGGAGCACTATAACTAGATGGACAAGTTGATAGATCATCTATGAAAGTAAAAGTATGGGATATTTGTATTCCATGCTCAATAAGTGTGTTTGTGAGGAAAACAATTGTGTGGAGAATATGCACCTCCATGGTCTCCTTGATGACAAATGGAGTTGTCACATGATGTATAGATTTTTGTGCTAGTCTTATTTGTTATTGATGGTTTCATACTCGATGAGCTCATGGTTTATCTTGGGTAGAGCTTCCACCTTTATCCTAAAATTCCCTCATATCAAAATAATTGAGAATTTCATGAAGAAAAACTCATAATGTACTTTTGTCAAAAAATATAATGACACTTCATGATTATTACATGAAGGTTGGTAGTGATAAATTTAAGTTCTAAACCCCCCTCAAAAAAATATATAAAATACTAGTGAATCTTTCATGTTTTTAGGAAAAAATATTAATTTTTATTGGTGAATTTTTCCTTTTTTTGAAAGAAATATTAATTTTATTGATGATTTTTTTTACATCACTAAAATTTTATTAAAATTTTTGGTGAATCTTGAAAATAATAGGGAAATGCATTAATTATGATGGAAAATCCATCAAATCTAAAAATAATTCTCATGAAAAAGTAGGGGCCCGAGAGTGGAAATTATTGATAGATTTAATGAGTAGACTTTCCACCATTGTTTTAAAATATAATATAATGGCCCCCTCATTATATTCTGCAAGGAAAAATGTACCCACAATCTGTAATTCTCGCGGGCTCGAAATTACTTTTAGATCATTGATCTAACAACCCTCATTGTACATTGTGAGGTAAAATGTACCCACAATCTATAATGCTCATGAGACCTAAAATTGTTGGCCCCATGAGCATTATAGATCGTGGGCACATTTTACCTCATGGAACACAACAAGGGCTAGTAGATTATATTATAAATCAATGGTGGAAACTAAATATTAGAAATATGGTCCTAAAAAAATTAATAATTATGATATACTATTGGCAAATTAATATAGATTTCTACTATATTTTATAAAATTTAGGCGAATATAATATAATCATGTATCGAGTATTGTGAAGAATTTTTGAGTGAAGTTTTTTAATAAAATAAATTCTTTGGCGATTTAGATAAGAATATAATAAAATTTTGTAAAAATGTTGTGATTCAAGTCATGTTATAGCTTGAACTATTAGCCAATTTTGGATTCCCAAATCTTGACTATTAGCCAATTGGCGAATATTAGACACTAAGAAAATCACTAGAGGTTGGTAAAAGACCATCCACCACCTATCCCAAAATTTATTTTTTCATCTCTTCATGATTGCACCAATTTATTAGAAATATCCTCGAAGTCACAACAAGGAGTCCATTAGTTATAGGATTCATAAAAATAGCACATGTTTTTTCTTTCATTATGTCCTTTTTCACTTCATCATAAGATAATTTTGTGTTATGAAATAACTTGCACAATAGAAGAATATGATATGAAATATGTTGCAACTACTTGATAATAACTACGAATAACAAGACATTTCGAGGGGGAAAACCTCCAAATATCTCTAATGAGAACACACTTCACAACTTGATGATGAAATAAGACTCACACCCTCCTATATATACCTATTTATGCCTAGGATATCACCTAGGTCGACTTAGACACACCTATATAAGTCTTAGGCCAACCTAAACAACTAAATAACAATATACTAATGATAATATGACTTAATAAAGAGTTAAGATAGCCACAAGCCGACTGTTCATAACCCAATATACACTAATATTAAGGGTGTACCATGCCCCCTTCTTCACAGAAGCATTGTCCTCAATGCTAATCAATTTTGAATTCTTTTGAATGAACTCGTCGTCCTCCCATGTGGCATCTTCAATTAGAAAATATTTTCTTGTAATGAGGTAACTTGGAATTTTTGATGTCACTAGCTTCTTCATGCGTGTTTCAAAAATTAACTTCAGCTCCAAGATGTGTCTTCCCTTCACATAAATCTCTTGATCACGATGAATGTGTTCTTCCTTTACTTGAACCTTTTGATGTGCCATAGAGGAAGAGGTGAGGAATAATACATGGTACCCTTGCATTGGTTGAATAGCTTGATTAGGAACTTCTTCTTCCTTCACTTCTTCTTCTTCATTGTCTTTTTTTGTTTCTTCTTCTTCTTCTTCCTCCTCCTCCTCCTCCTCCTCCTATAGGCTATATGATTGATTTGGATTTGGATAAGGCTTTATAGGATCTGCAATACTTTAAAAAAACATGAAATTCATAAAAAATAATACATTTTTTCAATTGCATACCAAATTTGATTCTAATACACTAAAATTTAATGCTTACCTATTTTATGACATAGCATTATATATCTTGTGAAATTTATAAATTGAAAACACTTTTTGGAGTGTAGAAGAAGGAAAATGTGGGCAAGAAGTCATGTCTATAGGCTATAGAATGAGGGAAGAGTTTTTTTTTTTTCTATTTTTTAAACTCAACAAAATATGATCATGTTATGTTGATTTAAAAATTATGAGCACATTTTTAGCTCAAAATAATGCAAGTGCACTTTTTGAAATTAGAAATGTGAGTGCATTTTGTGATTTTTCCAATTACACACTCATGTTTTGCTTATTTTTGGCACATTGGCCACTTTTTTGTAGACCATTTTTATGCACATACCCTTATGTGCCACCAAGCCTTTAAATTTATAGTTCATATGAGTTTAAAAATTTTATTGGCCATTGGATAGCCATTATGCTTGAAATATGAGGCATAATCCTCTTCATTTTATAACCATGACTCATTTGAGGAATCAATTTGATCATTAGAGAGAACCAAATTTGAGGAAATTTGAGGAGCCATATTGCAAGGTCTCTCAATTTTTATTCTATTCAATTTTAGGATGACCATAGTATCTAGGTGATAATGAAAGTTTCCCAATGTGGAATTTACATTGGATTTTTTAATTGCCATGCCCTTTATTCACAATCTTGACCTTGGTAGAAAGAGGTAGGTTAGATGAGGTGGATGATATATCATTAGGATCAATATAAGAGTATTTGGCTAGGATGATGGATTTGTGACTTCAAAGATGTGATAATCATTTAATTTTAGCATCAAACCTCTAATATTTTGTAATATTAAAATTGGTTATAATCTACTATGATGGTGAATTCAATGCCTTTGACAAAGAATAGGAGATATTAGTGGAATGTGGATGGAAAAACCTACATCAATTGTATTCTTGGGTGACCAACAAGGATAATCTATGAAATGTTAAGATTGATGAAATGAAAAAGTATTTTACATGGATAGTGAATCTAGCTTGGAGGGTAAAAATAATCTTCATTGTCTTAATAATAGTGCCATCCAATTTTAGAACACCATTAGATATTGGTTCATAATTGATGCTAAGAAGATGAAAAACCTTCTTGGGAATAATAGATATGTTGGCCCTCAAATCAATCAAATAATTATGAAGTATATGATCTCCAATAATTAAGGACAAATATAAGGGGGGTGACTTAATAATTTTATTTGAATTCCCCTCTTCCTTGGGTTGTACTAGGCTGGTTGGAGCTATAGTTCCTCATTTTTCTAACATATTAGTTGGTTGATCCCTTCCAAAGCTTGTTGCAACACATCCCTTTAAGACGAGATGTATAGAATGTTCCACATGGTGACATTTAGGTTAGCCTTCTTCATTTTATTAACTATATTGAAGGGAACATTACTAAACTTTGAGGAATTTTTTGGAAAAGCAAGAACCAACTTTGTTGATGGGAGGAATTGAGGTTGACCTTATGATTTTCTATCATTGGGTGGTTGAGAGGTTGATTCCCGACCAACTATGAGAGATATTCCACTATGCAATAATCTTTTTCTAACCTTGTGTTTTAAGCCACCACATCAACACGTAAATAGTTTAGGCCACAAAATTATACCTCATGCTAGTTGACCGACTTTGAGCTCCTAGGATGTGATATTTCCTACTAGAAGCTACTTGGTTTACATCAAATTTGTATTTCAAAGTTAAGGGTTCATTTTGAACCATTATATTTTTCATGAACTCTCCATTGTGACAGACATTTTGATTATGTGGTTAATTGTGTTGCAATTATGTACTGTAATTGGTTTTTTCATTGATTTCAATAGAATTATGTGTTTCCATTGGTGTCAACAGTATGAGAAGGATTTTTTTGCAAGATTGTGAGTAGTTGGTATTAAGTTGGTGTTGTCTCTTATGATGCTTTGATTAGTTGTATTATGTTATCATTAGTAAGCTACTAGTGTCAACCTCTAGTGTTTCTTTTATGATATTTTGTCTATGGATGTATGGTTGAGTTGATATGTTGTAGTTAGCTTGGTGGTAATGAGAAAGTGTTGAATATGTTGAGGATTTGTCTCCAGTGCTTGGTTTCCAAGTGCTTTTGAGAGAATTTGAGTAGAAAGAGGAAACAATGTGTTGTAGTGGTGTTATGTGTTACAAAGTAGTGTTTTGGTTTGTCTCCAAATTTATTCCATGTTAAATATTTGCTTGTGTGGTTTGGATATGTTGATCAGAGGTGTTTAGAGGTATTGTATCTAGAATTTGGTGTGTTGGATTGTTGCACAAAGGAAGGTGTGTTCACCAGTGTATGAACTATGTATTGTAGAGGTGTCTGGGAGAAATTTTTTTGCTCCACATTTCTTCACAAATTGGTTTAAGATATTATGGATTTGGAAAGGTGTTGATGGTGTTTTTATCTTTCTTTAGTTAAATTTGTTTGAGGTTTGGTGCTTCAGAAGTTAGTTTCTTGAGTTGTATTCTATGGCATACTTATTTGAGTGTACTGGGTGTGTAAATTCTTCAAGTGAAAGTTGTTTTGAAGGGTTTTTTTGGTTTCCATGATGTTTTTGGAATATTCTAGATCATGTTCAAGCCTAGTGTGTGATCCAAGAGTCATCTTTGAATTTGAGGAAGTGTGTACTGAAATGTTAATGGTGTTAACATAGGCTCAAATTACCTTGGCTGTTCACACTAATTGTGGAATTTCTTCGGCATTTGTGGAAGAATGGCATCATGTGTATGAGTGGATCTAGGTCCTAGCTAAGGTGTGTTGTGGTATGCATTCATTCCTTTACAACATAAGAATGTTTTGGTGCTGACCTAATATGAATTTCAATGACTAACATGTATAACCGACCTTGGAGAAATTTTTCAAGGATGAAGATGGTATAAATATGAGTTGAGTTGAGGGATTATAAGATAGATGTGTGTGATGAAAATAATGTGAATTGACAAGTTGCGAGATCTATGCAAATTTGTGCAGTGTAATGTGAGCTTTCATGTGTTAGATTAATGGATGTAGTGAGCATAAGGTGTCTATAATATTTAGTAAGATTGTGAAGGTGTTGGTGATACTGTGGTGGAATTTTCTATTGCATTGAGATAGTTTTTTGATTGTAACACTATTCTCTATCTTCTTTTCTATTTTGGTAGCAAGCCTTTCTTTCTTTTGGGAAGTGAGCCCTCCGATAGTCAGCCCTTTGTAATTTTCTTGTTATAGCTCCTTGGTCACACCCAAAAAAGGATATAAAAGTCATGACAAATCCTAACTTGGGAATTGGACATTCCAACAGGCGACTAGCATCTTCTTATGGCCATTCATTTACTTTTTCAAACTAGGGAACATATACTTGAAATGGAGCGACACTGTATGTGCACTAAGAACTAGTTTCAGTCACGATTTACCAAAAATAAATGTGTGAAAGGAATTCTACTTATGCTACAGGAATGTAATGTAAATCCTTCTAGACTTAATCAAAGTAGAAACCATAAAAAATATGATTGAGAGACAAACTATGAACTAGCCTTATGCTGCAAGAACAAACACACGGATGGATTCTCGATGTTGCAAGAACAATATAAGACTGAGTTTGCACTGAAACTTTCTAGAATGAAATCTAACTTATGATCAACAGAAAATAAACGATTAACTAACTACAAATACTTAGTAATTGGGCCCCTTTAGCAAGCATCAACTAACTATGCAAGAGTTGAACTCAGAACTTCATCAGCTTTTATTCATAAACTTAGAATGGTATACATTATTTTGCTCATATGAAAACTAACACAAAACTCTATCTCTTATTATCATACTAACTCTTACATGTTATCCTTCTATATTTTCTATGCTATGCTTGTCATCCTCCTTTCACTCGTGCAGGAGGAACACTTATATAAACCAGAAAAACAACTAACTACTCAACTCTAACAGAGAAAGACGTGGACATAAATATCCTGAAATCGAGGAACATACTTCTCATAAATGAAAGCATATCCGTTCAACCCGATCCAAGGAGAAGATTTAGCATTCAACTCTTTCCAGATTAAATGATCATTTGGTTTCTTCCCAACGACCCGGACAAAGAGTCTTCACTAGAACAACTTCCTCAACGTCGTGCAGGAAATGGACTTTACTGTAGGGCTGAGATCCATTGCACTTGACTCTCTCATGCTCCCTTCAACAACCTGCGATGCACAAGGCGACAGAGGCGAAAGAAGGCATGTGTGGCAAACAACATGATACATTTATTAATCACCTATTAAATCTATCCCATTATTCAAAAACCATATGCATTATATCAGTCGTTTGGGAAGTCAAAATAGGGTAATTAATAAGACACATGGAGATGTTAGGCTGCAGGAATGTAGGAATGTATTGCTACAAGATACCACCCTTTTTAGATAAAAATTCTTTAATAAAAGAGTTAAAACATCCTTTAGTAATAAAAGTAGAGATATTACTAATACATCATGATATTCAAATTATGAGCATATCCTGAGCTCATCACTCCTCATGAGTCTATTCTGATAGACTTGCAAATGATTTAAAGTATCTATACACCGCTCATCTAGTAGCTTTAGCTCATTCAATCTTGATACTCGATATTCTTCATCCATGATGAGATTTTGCAGTGATATTCTTAGTGATGGGAGCTTGATCTCAATGGGTAATACTGCCTTTGATTTGTAGACCAAGGAGAAGGGAGTGGCACCTATTGGTGTGCAGGTGTTGGTTTGATAGGCCTAGAGGGCAGGATTTAGCTACAGATGCTAGTCACGACCTATGTCATTGACTATTTTCTTGAGGATCTTTAGAATGGTTTTATTGGTGGCTTCTGCTTGGCCATTGCCTTGGGGATAGTATGAGGTGGAGAAGCGATGTTGGATTTTGAATTTTTCACATAGATCATGAATATCTTGATTCTTGAATGGTGTCCCATTATCTGAGATAATAGCTCGGGGAACACCGTATCAGAATATTAAGTAGTTCAGGATGAACTTTGATATCTGCTTTCTAGTGATATATGTCATGGGGATGGCTTCCATCCACTTGGTAAAGTACTTAGTGGTGGCTATGATGAACTTATGGCCATTAGATGAGGTGGGATTAATTTTTCCAATTAGATCAAGCCCCCACTGCGAAAAGGGCCATGGTGTGATGATGGGATGAAGTTCTTGAGTTGGAGCATGGATGAGGTCCCCATGCTATTAACATTGTAGGAACCTTTTGATGTAGTCATGTGCTTCTCTTTCCATTGTAGGCCAATAATACCCCATCCTTAGCAATTTATTGGCTAGGGTCATTCCAATCAAGTGTAAACCACAAATACCATTATGTACTTCAGTTAAAGTGGTCAATGCCTCCTCAACGTTTAATCAACGTAATAGGGTTCTTTCTATGCTCCTATGGTAAATGGTATTTCCTAGAATGACAAACCAAAATGATTTTTTGACAAAGGTTCCTTTTAGGATTGAGGGTAGGTTTGTAGGTAGGACTCCTATTTGTAGGTAGGTATAAATGTCATGGTGCTAGGGATCATTGTAACCAATGATTTCACACACAAATTCCAATTTTGGTACCTTGAATGCAAGCATGAGAAGCTGCTCTACCAATAATTCATGTCTTGGGATGTTGCAAGGGATGTCTAGTAGGGATCCAATCATTGCCATGGCGTCTGCTACTTTGTTGTTTTCTATGGGAATCTGCTCAAATGTGACATCAATGAATGATTCTTTAATGCTCTCTACCAAATTTTTGTATGGAGTTAGTTTATCATCATTTGTCTGGTATTCACCATTCACTTGATTTATTATCAACTGGGAGTCTCTATATTTTGAGGGACAAGATGTGCCACTGTACTACTATTCTGAGACATATGGTTAAAGCCTTGTATTGTGCAATGTTGTTGGTGTAGGGGAATGCCAATTTATATGATATAGGTATGTAGTACCCATGTGGGGTGATAAAGAAGACACCAGATCCTGATCCATGCTACATGTATGAGCCATCAAAATATATTTTCCAGTGGTCAGCTATGTTGAGATTGAAGATGGATTTGTTTGGAAACTCTGATATGAGTGGATTTTTTGAATACATGGGTGCTTCTGCAAGTTGATCTGTGATTACCTAACCTTTGATTGATTTATGTTCCACATACTCGATGTCGTATTCAAATAGAATCATGACCCACTTGGCCCTTCCAATAAGCATTTCCTTTCATAGTAGGTACTTAAGGGGGTCAATCTTGGTGATGAGTTTGATTTTGTGTGCCAACATGTAATGTTTGAATTTTTGTGAAGCAAACACTACTGCTAGATAGGATTTTTCAATAAATGAGTAGTTTAACTCATGCCCAACCATTGTGCGGTTGATGTAATATATGTCCCTTTCTATCCCATTTTCATCATGCTAAGCTAGGAGAGCTCCAAGGGCTGTTGTTGTTGCTAACACATAGAGGATTAATGGATTTCTTGGGATCAGTGGCATGAGGACTAGAGGTGTGAGTAGATATTATTTGATTTTGTTGAAGGCTTCATCACACTTCTCATCCCATTTATACACTACTCCCTTGTGAAGTAGGTGAGAATATGGGTTCTTCTTGTCTACCAGTTGTGTTATGAATCTGCAAATGGACTGAAGCCTGCCTTGGAGGCCTCTCAATTGTTTCAATGTTTTGGGTGCCTCCATCTCAATGATTGCTTTTACCTTTACAGGATCTATTTCAATACCCCTCATTGAGACTATGTAGCCCAACAACATTCCTGACTGTATGTCGAAGAAACACTTCTTTGGATTTAAGCAGACCTTGTACTCCTCTAGCCTATCAAAAATAGCACTCAAGGTTGCTATGTGATCTCTCCTCTTTATGGATTTTGCTAATATATCATCAACGTAATCTTTGATAGTTTTGTGGATCATGTCATGGAAGATTAATTTCATTGCTCTTTGGTAGGTGGCCTCGACATTATTTAGGCTGAATGGCATCATATTCTAGCTGTAAGTCCCCCATGGACAAGTGAATGTCATTTTGTGTTGGTCTTCTTTAGTAATCATTATTTGGTTGTACCTAGAGAAACCATCCATCAGAGAAAGAATTTCATGTCCCGTTGTCATGTCCACAATCATGTCAATGTTTGGCAATAGGAAATCATCTTTTCATGCTTTGTTTAAGTCCTTAAAATCTGTGCGGATTCTAATGCCCCCATCGGGTTTTGAGATAGAAACTAGGTTTGACACCCATTATGGATAGTTGATTGGTCAAATGAATCTTGTGTTTAGTAGCTTCTTCAATTCCATTTTGACTAGTAGGGTGATCTGAGGGTGCATTTTTCTAAGCTTTTTCCTGAAAGGCTTTGCTTTGGAGTATACTTCTAGGTGATGAACTACAATTTCTAGATCAAGCCCAGGCATGTTTGCATAGCTCCATGAAAAATTAACTTGTCTTTCTCTCAAAAAGGCTGCTAGGAGCTCTTTTTCCTCTGATAGTAATGACTCTGCATAGAATGTGATGTGCGGGGTCTCCTCTATTCCTAGATTAACTAGATTGCATTTTTTTGCTAGGACTACTAATTTTTCCTGATGAAGAGCTTTGAAAGGAAAATTGAATCCCCCACCCTTAGGTGCCTCAAAGAGGTTTTCACTGTTGGATGTGTCCTTTCTTTTTACTTTTTTTTTGGGTCGGAGAGTTATAGAGTGTGGTTTTCACTCAAGGACCTAGAGATTATTCTCATTTTTTTCTTTTGTGACTAAGGGATTCAATCGTTTCCCCATAGTATGCATGTGTATCCAGCTCAATGATGAATCCTTCTTTGTGATCCCCACATGGAATATTATCCCATAGTCCCATGAATTTTTAATGCATCTCATCATTTTCAAATGTGTCAAGAATTGGTGGTCCTCATTGGTTGTAATCGATGAGTTGTGGGTAGACTAGACATATTTCATGGTTTTGGTTTTCAGACTCATAAAATAGGGTGCTAATCATGAGAAGGGTGGTGTCCTCGAATAGCATGGGTAGGTTGGTTATGGGATCCTTGTCATCACTACTACTACAGATGTCAGTTATGTCAAATGTGAAGTTGTCTATGACTCAACTTGTAGCACTACTAGATTTGACACCATTTTTTGATAGGCGTTCGTCAGTCATTTGACAAATCTCTGTTGGAAGAGCGACGCAATGGAAAAAATCTTTCTGTCGCTATTTTTTCGTCGCAAGGCCGATGAAAAATTAAATGTCGAAATAACAGCGAAGAATCATCAGCCGACGACACCGTGAAATACCTCAAGATTTTGTCAGAAAATAAAAAAAAACTTTGTTTATCCACCAACGAATTACACCAGAAGTTTGTCGTCGATTCGATGAAATGGGCAAGTAGTAGTGTGGAAACAACAGAGGACGTTCATCAAAATAGCAACGAAATACTAAAGGAGTAGTGTTGAAAGAACACCAAAAGTTCATCCAATGTGCGATGAAATAGGCAAGTAGTAGCGTCGGAACAACACCAAAAGCTCATCGACTTTGCGACGAAATTAGTAAGGAGTAGTGTCGGAAGAACACCAAAAGTTCATCGAAAGTGCAATGAAATGGGCAAGTAGTAGTGTGGAAACAACGTGAAAAGTTCATCAAATTTGTGATGAAATTAGCAAGGAGTAGCATTGGAAGAACACCAAAAGTTCATCGAAAGTGCGATGAAATGGTCAGGAAGTAGCATGGTAGCAACTCCAAAATATCATCAGAAGGGTGACGAAATGCGTAGGGAGTTATGAATAAATCATCGTCGCAGCTATAGCAACTTCGTCGAGCCTTTCTGTTGATTCGTCGGTGGTTATCGTTGAAATTGCGACAAAGAAGCACAATTTAAAAATATATATATTCGTGGAAATGTACCATTGCGGAGACTAACAACTGATCATACATATAGACTGCATATTGGTTTGATGCTTCAAACGATGCATTTCTTATATTGAAAAGTGCATTATCTTATTGAGATTCTCTTTGTTTTGAGTATAGTTTAATATTCTCTATTAACAAGGCCAACCACGTGACGGTGGAAGCTCATTTGCCCCCCGCTCACATCACTCTCAATTCCCCATACCCAATCATATAACATTAATCATTGAATCATCCATTAATAACATATAACATTCATTCATTCATCCATTCATCCATTAATAACATATAACATTCATTCATTAACATATAATATTCATTAATTAACATATTCACATTCATTCATTAACATATAATAATCATTCTTTTAGTTTTTACATATTATCAAAAATATGGCTGTCATGATATGATTACAATCACTTTTTTTTTTGTTTCTTTTTGAAAGCTACATAAAGTTGAAGTGGAGTATCATTTTCTAAATCAATATCTGTCCCCCCTTTAGTTGTTCTACCCTCCACTTGTGATCTTAATGTACACGTAGTCGTCTGCTAATGACGTGGATGCTGCTTCAAGGGGGGATCTGCTGTAATAAGAAAGAAATGTTAAACTGATATGTTTTATTATTATTGTTACAAGTATTTGATTAATTAAAAGAACATTAGAGTGGTTCTCTTTACCTGATGGGTCCACATCATGTTCCTGAACTTTTTTGTTAGACTCATGCTCAACATGTTGAACACGCTCTAAATCTTGATCTGCGGTTGAAACACGAAAGCTTACATTAATTAATACACCAATTGAAATTAAATATGTTTAAGAGAACATGAGGGTGGTCCTCTTTTACCGGATGGGGCCACATCATGTTCCCGATCTTCTCTAGCCGATCATGCTCAACACATTGATCACGGTCTACATGCTCTAAAGTTGAAACACGAAAGGTTACATTAATTAATACACCCATTGCAATTAAATATGTTTAATTCAGTGGTCCTCTTTACTTGATGGGGCCACATCATATTTTGATCTTCTCTCGATCATGCTCAACATGTTGATCATGATCTACATACTCTAAAGTACCATGATGCACACCATGACCTTCATTTGCAGGTTGTGCTCCACCCTCACTAGGCTGTATTCCAGTAATCATGTCGCGATTATATATTGCTCATTGCTTGAATGTTTAAAACAAATAGGCATGTAGTACTTTATGGTGGAAATTAGTATTGAATAGATTGCACAAGTATTCAATTTTAAATAAACTTTATTGAGTTTATTTACCTACGTTTCAAATTCAGTGGAAGATTGTGTTTTCTCAGTCAAGACTCTTAAGAAGTTGACCATGGCTCCATAGCATTCTTTGGAAGGAAATCTTGAGGTCCTCTTAAGTAGGAACTCTATTGAATTGAGAGCCCTACATTTTTGCAGAAGATCATGAATTTTGCTTCTATGGTGTGATAAAACCAATTTTTTTTTCAATTTATTATAATTTGGATGCAATATTTCATTTATTGATACTTACAATTCATGCAGCTAATTTCATATAACCACCAGAGCCAAGTTTGTGTTACCCGTGCTTTTTTAGTCTTGCCTTTGTTGCCTTCGATGTGTCGGGCAGCCTATGAAAAGTTTGGAATACGTTATATTATGTAAAAAGAAAGAGTAATCAGTATCACACATAGCATACTACTTTTTAAAATTTAATGGCATTTCCATAGCATACAGACATTGAGAGCAAATAAAATACAGAGTTCAATCCATGAATCATAGAAATAGATTTTTGTTGGTTATATTCATATCGCTGATTACATTGCACAAAACATACTACAACTGCATAAATATCAGATGGTGACAGTTGTCTATGCTACCACATTTTTCATACATGTCTACCAAAGCATTTTATCAAACAGTTCACTGCCTTGTTGCTATGGCTAAAGCCTAAAATAGGTGCTTTCAAACAAGCTATGGATGCTTGGAAAAAAATCTATCAAAGCATAATAGTAAAGCAATAACATAGACAAGGTAGTGAACTATTTCAAAATGCCTCAAAGACATGAAGTCTCATGGTGATGGAATGCCATGACAATCCATAACAGATTTGCTTGTCATGAAAATTGGATGGCGTTCCATCACCATGGGCTCATTGAAGCATTTTCAAATAGTTCACTACATACCACCACATTACCTATACGCTATGGCTAAAAATTAAAACCTTACTCAAATGGTGCTTTTGAACAAGCTATGGATGCTTGGAAAAATCTGCAAAACATAATAGTAAGCAATAACATAGACAAAGGCCGATTGAATTTTTTGAAAAAAATGCCTAAAAAGAAATGTAGTCTCATGGTGATGGAATGCCATGACAATCCATAGCAATTTTCTTGTCATGGCATTCATCATGGCATTCCATCACCGTGAGACTACATTTTTTGAACATTTTTTCAAGTTATTCCTTTGCCTTGTCTATGCTACATTTTTCATACATGTCTACCAAAATTTTTATCAAATAGTTCATTACCTTCTTTGCTATGGCTAAAAGTCTAAAATAGATGCTTTTAAACAAGCTATGGATGCTTGGAAAAAATCTATCAAAGCATAATAGTAAAAAGCAATAGACAAGTGATGAACTATTTAAAATACCTCAAAAGAAATGTGTGATCTCATGGTGATGGAATGCCATGACAATCCATAGAAATTTGCTTGCTTGTCATGGCATTCATTATAATTCCATCACCAATGAGACCACATTTTTAACATTTTCAAATAATTCCTCCCCTTTTCTATTCTACCACATTTTTCATACATGTCACCACCCAAAGCATTTTATCCGAAGCAATTTCAACACCTTCGTACCTTGAGCAAAAGTAAAAACCTCAAACAGGTGCTTTTGAACAAGCTATGGATGTTTGGAAAAAATCTACCAAAGCATAATAGTAAGCAATAACATAGACAAGGCAGTGAATTGTGATGGAGCCTCAAATTTACATATGGGATTTCTTTTATTATTGGCTGGTCTTGTTTATCCGAGTGGTGCCTAGGGCTGGATTTATTACTTTGCTTTCATAAACCCTTGGTTTTCTATCTTTGGTATGGGTCTGTTCTATCGTTACTTTTTGGAGAAGGTTTTTAAAAAAGAAAACAACCTTTGTCTCATTAACTCGTCTAAGGCTTGGCCCCTTTTAATAAAATGATAAATATTTAATTGTTGGCCTCCTTTTATTTACCAAAGTCTAAGTCAGGTTTGTGCCTTATGTTTTTAAAACAACCTTATGTCATCGACCATCATTGCCCTGAGCCGCATCCCCTTCCTTGGGTTTTTCCTCCTAAGTAATGTTTAATGTTTTGCAGGGGTTAATTGATGGCTGTTGATCTCCTCGCAGATACATCCTGACCACTCCCTGCCATATCACAATCCCAACTTGAGCCATCACGATATCACGGGTGATCGCCACGTGTCCTAGGTTGCTGATGTATGAAAAGCAAACAAAATGATTTAATAAATGCATCAGACTTTAGTGTGTTATCAAGTGGGTTACTAAATTGCCTAAGCGGTGCACGTGTTTATAATCTATGATGATGTTTTAATCTTGATGAAAAAGCTACTCAACGAATAGGCCTTAAGACTGTCCCTTGTTTTACTTGATCGTGGTCACCGATGAAGAGATCAATGGTTGCCCACTATCGCGCAATCCCAACTTGAGCAATTGTGATATCGCGGGCGAGCACCACATGTATCTTCCTGGCGCTACATATAATGGTGGGCCCTGGGGATGATGTCGAAGGCATTTTCAGCATTTTTAAGGAGGACTATTCAATTATCTGACTAAAACAAGAGATCAACGGTGGAGATTTAAATCTACGTCAAATACAATTGAAGGCATTGGTGCTATATGCAAGTAGGCTTTAATGGCGGATGAGACGTCTATCAGCAATGTTCATAAAGTTCAAGTGTTTAATTGCACACTACTTTCACCACTAAGGCATTCAAGCATCTTCGAAGCAGTCGAGAGCCAAAGATAGAGAATTCAAAAGCAATTTCGGCAAGAGTTTGATTTTTTGCAGAACGTGAATTTTTGTGAGTTATTTTCTTCATCACTGTTCTGTCTGAATGTGTTTCTTGTGAAAAGCTTTGCTGTGTTGATTAGGGTTTTTCTGAATTAAGATTTTAGGGTTACTATTTCTCTTGAATTGTGGGAAATTGCAAATTCTACTGTGTTTTCGTTTTGAGTAGCACTAGTCTGTTCACAATTTGATTTTCTGAGAAGCCTTAGTTGTTTAAAATGGCACCAACAAAACAACATTCTGGCCATATTGACTACATACAGAGGAATCTGTATGATGATTTCCTTGACCAATTTTCCTTGTCAACAAACGACAAGAAGAGGGGTTTGGTTTTGATGAGAGGGACAGCCTTAGGTGAAGGGTTGAGATATAGAACCTACAACATTGCAGATGCTAGGGTACCAATGACGGGTTTAGAACTGTTTAGAAGATGGTATGGACAGTGAAATGCACTTCATCCTTTTTTAAATGGTTGGAGGTATGATATGGGAAAGCTTGTAGTACTGAATGTGTTCCTTGATGTTGACCTCCTCCTGGCAGTGGCTGTGAGATATGATCCTATCACAAGGGTTATAAGGGATAATGATGGTGAGGTTTTACTGAATGTAAATGCAGATGTAGTTAAGAGGGTTTTTGATTTGAGTGAAAATGGCTCATTCTTGGTCCATATTGACTTTGAGGAGATGAAACAAGAGTATGCCAAGATTCAACCTTTTTTTAGATCAAAATTGCTTCCTCCTCATCTAGCCAGGGCGGGCAGTTCCATAATTCATATTAGCCCGATTGATCAGGAACCTTTCAAGTTAAATTGTTTTGCTGATCATTTCTTGGCAACCTTCTACTCACTTTGCCAAATTTTAGGTTTCAATCCTAATACTGTGATGCCCATTGCCTATATGTTTATGGGGGCTCAGATTTAGCATCCCAATTTCTCTGTAGTATATGATTATGCTTCTTTCCTTGCTAAAAGAATGCATGAGGGTTTGTTGAACTTATTTGTGGGGGACACTAGTGTTCCTTTATTTTGGTACTCTTTGTTAATGCATATGTTCTTATATGAGAATGCCGGCTTCTTCTGAGAGAAGATGGAATTGAGGCAAGAGGTAAATAGAGAAAGACTACCAATATAGGCCTAGAGTGCAGATATGTCTTACAACAAGAGGGATGCTAGCTATGTGTAGTTTGACAATTGCTTTGCTTCTAGGCTCAGGGCTAGACTAATGGTAAATATGCCAATAATTCCTGAGGATTTGCATGATTTCCTCTGGCCCAAAGCAAGAAGGCCTGAGTTAAAAGTATATCATAATTAGGGTGACATCATTCCATACCTTGTAAGCACTATCTTAAGGGTTTATGTTTTCCAAGGAACCCCCCATATTCTTCCATACAATGTACCATCAAGAATGGGATTTGTAGAGGTTTTGTGGCAACTGGGATGCATCCATGAAGATAACCTGATAGGAAGAGGAAAAGGGACTTTGTTCCCTAATTATACTATTGTCTCAGATTTTGTATTTTCCAAGGGTGGATGAGTTCATTTTGATCAATTTTTTGATGATTACCATTTGAAGAATGGATCCGTAAGGCAGCATGATCCCGAGGGATTCTTTGCTCTATTTAGACAAAGAATCAAGGGTGGAAAATTTGTCCATGTTTTCAACTTTCCTGAAGATTTGATTAGGAATGAATTTGATTTGGGTAGGCAAGAATTGAATAAAGAAAAATGGATTGCCTATGAGAAATTGTTGGCCCTAGTGCATAAGTTGGATCGAAGTATGATCCATTAATGGAGTTCACTCCATTTCACAAAAGAATTGATTTCCTGATGAGTAATTTCAGAGAAATCATGAGCACCCTAAGAACCAAGAAGATAAACTTGGAGGTAGATTTGAAAATCCAGGGATTGGAGGTGAGGCTTGTGGAAGAAAGACCAATTTGTTAGCCACCAATTGATAGGCCCTTATACAGAAGAAAAAGAGATAATAGCAGTGATGAAGAGGTTGGAGACAGAAAAGGTAAACAAATAATGAAAGTCTCATCACAATCTGGCCAAAGGATTAGAAAGCCTGGAGGAATAAAGATTGTGGATCTTGATTCACCACCTCGGGATGACCCTATGGAGCCGCCACCAGAGCCAAGCCCTAAGAGGCAAAGAATTGAGGAACCACAAGACACTTCGGTGGATGAAATAATTGTCAGCGATCAAGACATGCAAGTTGGCACCCCTTCACCTCCTAAGTCAGCACAATTGGTGTTGACTGATATAGATATAAAAGGATAGAATGTTCAGGATGCAAGGATGCTGGCCTGCAAGGCATTCCTGGATGATGATGCCTTTGTGAAGACTCATGTGTTCTTGCAGTTGGTCTGGAGGTTGAAACTTTAGGAATATCAAGACAAATGCAAGGAAAGAAGAGAAACAAGGCCTGACAGGTCTGATCAGGAAAATGATGATGAGGTCAAAACTGAGCTAATAGAGCAATTCAAGAACCTCACCCCTGATGAAGGAAGGAAAATTGTGTCTCAAGCTAGTGTCCTACTTCTCCCTGAATGGGACATTGCTGATGTTGTAGCTTTTAATTCTATCATGCAATCAAAGCATCCTATGCAAGGCAGTGAGGAGGAAGTCAAGACAACACTACAAGACTTCACGACTTTAGTGAGGAGTATAGAAACTTTATGGCGATATGGGCTTTAGCACCTCGGGGGAAAAACAAGCTAATAGGCTGATCTGCGATCAGAATTTAAGGGTGGGCTCATCATCAAGAGAGTCTCTGAAACCTCAACAACATAGGCCACAAGCTTAACACTGAATGTGGCCAAATTGGCCCAGAAAATAGCTGAAAGAGATGAGGCTGAGAAGAAAAGCTTGATGGAGAAATATAACGCAATGATTGGGGAGTATAGTAGGATACAACAAAGAAATATTGAGTTGCAATCTAAAGTAGATAGGCTGAGATATGGGCAAGTGGGAGAATCTTCTAGTGCCCCTGCTGCTAGAGCAATACCTACTGCTTCAGGGTCTTTACCCCCTGTTGTTCCAATCATTTCTATTCCTGGATCCCCAATTCAGACACCTATTGATAGCCCTACAATAGGGCTAGTTGAAGAAGAGGTTGAGCTTTCTACAGATCCTACCAAAGAGCAGATGATAAACAAAGTTACAGAATTATAGGCTACCCTAAGGGAAAGTGAGGATAATGCTATGGCCAAGCACAATGAGGTGGTAGACACCATTATAAGGAATTTAAATGAAAAGGTTGATTCTAAGCTTCCAATTGTACATTCTTTGTATTCTTTATTCTTGGAGGGAATTCAAAATATTAACAAAGACAAGGAGGTGAGTTTGCCCCTAATTGAAAAATGGATCCCTAGGGCCACTGATTTAGACATTATGTTTAAGGCTTCTAGGTTTGATGTGAATAATAGGCCCCAATCATTAAAGCCTACTCAAATTTTTCTAAAATCATTGAAGGGATTCCAGGCCTTGCCTGATGATTTGAGTAAGAAAATTAGGGAATTAATAAAGAATTTTGATGGTTGGGATGACACTTTCCTGCTAGATATAATGGATACAAGTGGAAATGTTCAGACATTGCAGCAATGGCAGGAAAAGGTAGAGGAGGTTATTAATGAACAAATTAAATTAATTTGTGATGATTCAAATCATGACTTACTGGTAAATAGCATGGATAAAATAATTAATACTAGCATGTTTTTGGAATCATTTGAAAGGGAGGCCAACCAGGTTGCAGTGAAGTTCACACCTTATAGTACCAAGATGAAGAAGGTGATGGATTTTAATTGGCCCACAGATGAGGAATATCAGAGTTGGGTTGACAAGTACTTAACTGAGGAGGAGTGAAGC
>VDFB02289874.1:0-13239 GCA_007258455.2 Sequoia sempervirens | reverse complement strand
CACTAAGTACTACGCCATCCTGGTCCTTCATACCTTGATGCATCGTACTTAGGCGTG
Organism: Sequoia sempervirens; assembly: GCA_007258455.2. NCBI lineage: Eukaryota > Viridiplantae > Streptophyta > Pinopsida > Cupressales > Cupressaceae > Sequoia > Sequoia sempervirens. The sequence continues at coordinate 13,182 of VDFB02289874.1, read as the reverse complement.
TTATCAAAAATAAAGTAAGTGATCCTTTGAAAATCCCAATCCTTGATAAGCAAATCATCATCATTTATCTATCATCATCATCATCTCTAATAAAGTCTCGACCAATCATGGACTTGTTGGATCCTCTTGTCATCATCTCATTCCCGCACTAACATCATGCATCCATCATGTATCTGTCATGCATCCATCCTGCATCTGCAAAACCATCAATAAACTGCATACCACATATCATTCATATCATAAATCATAGGAAACATCGATCATTTCACATGCATTGCATTTGCATCATCATCATAATATAGATCTGTTAGTCTAAGCATATCATAAATCATCCATTGCATAATCATAGCATATCACATCATTCATCTCATCCATCTCACATCATATCATCATTTAAGTTATTTAGAATAATATAGATTTGTTATTCTAAGCATCTTGAAATCATCTCATTTGCATCGCTGCCCATAACCACCCATTTTGAACCTCTTTATCGCGAGATCGACCCTCAAATCGAATCTTTTCGCTCGATCTCTCGAGGGGGTAATGTACCAGTGTACTTCTTTCCGCTGGGGCATCCGAAAATCAGAAAATTTTTAATTCCGATTGCGGCAAGTTTATTCTTTGAACCAACGCAACAAGTACATTGCTTCAAAGAGGGGCAAAATTTAGACATGTCAAATTTACATCATGCATAATCATATTCCATTCATCCAATAAATCAGGACTTTATTTAAAATCAAATCCAAATCATACATTTTCCATCATTTTCTGATTTAAATAAATCAATTATCAAAGTCCAAAAAGTCAAAATAATCTAATCAGCATTAATCAGCATGATCATCATCTAATCCTAATCTAATACTAATCACATCCCACTTGCATTATCTAGACCTAGCCACTTGCACAATAAATCAATTTTATTGATTTATTAAAACCTCATTTTCCTCAACATGACAAGTCAAACAGGGCATTTATTGCTCTTCTTTCTTGTCCCCCTCTCAAAATTTATTGCAAATTTGAATTCAAAATTCCCCCTCTTGGGCACTCTTCCCAAATCTTGCATATACATCAACTAATCACATGATGACAAGTGTCCTCAACTCATTGGCTTGTTTTTTATCCCACATTGGTCCCTCTTCAACACTTGGCATTTTGAAAACCTTTAAATAAGTGCATCATCCTCAAGCAAATCCTTCACAATCTTCACAATTTCATGCAAGGTTACTGTCTTCATTTGAGATTTGATCTTGTTTATCATCATTCCACCATCTTCATTGCATTTTCAGTTTGAACTTTGATCAAGGATTGGGAAAGGGTCACTAGCACATGTGACACCAATCCAACTATGGAATAGGTAATTTGTTAAATGTTTTCATTATGCATTTGGCTTCTCTTTATCTTTTGTGGCATTTTGGAACATTTGCAATGTATTTCATAGGAGTATTCTTGAAGGATTTGTTGATACTAACCCTTGTTTGAGATTAGTGTTTGCAGATTTTGAAAAGCATGCTCACACTACCTAATTATGTGTTTGATCCATATATGATCTTACCCTACACTATAATGTGATCTTGAGAATCAAAAATGGTTTTTGTCACTTGTGTAACTTGAAGGTTCAATGTGTATGCTCTTCCCTCATGGAATTTCATGATCTTGGGAATCAAAAATATGAATCTCTTCCTTTTTCTAATATTACTAGGCCTGTCTTGAATTTCATCATCAAGTTTCAACCCAAACCCACATGTTCTAGTGGGGTATATAAATTTAGGGATTGACAAGCAAAAGACTCCCTACAGTTTGGATTTGTTATTTTTGGTCTAGCTTTGTTCTAGATGACAAAGTAAAGTGACGAGGGATTCGACCCTAATCACACACTTTATAAAAACTCCTCGATTTCTCAAACTTGGGCTCACATGCCTTCAAGTATATAAAACACATTTTTATTTGAACCTATACAAACATAGCTGAGGGAACCTTTTGATTGTTTGGTCTTTGAAGTGCACCAATAAGCAATTAGCCTTAGGAAGTTACACTATAGTTTTAGAAATGAAATAGCAAGCCATATATGCTCACCTCTCATGCCCTTGTACAATATTAAGGATCAAAAGTGGTCAGCATCTTGAGATTAATAGCCCATATTATCTATGATTGGGTTAAATTATATTAGTGAGCCTACAAAATCAAACACTCTAGTTGTGTAGCTAGGGAATTCTTGTGTCTTCATTGTCTTCTTGTTTGTGACAAAACTACACAAATTGATACAAATATTTATGAATCCTAACCGAATATAAGAAAGAAATTATGATTCCCTTTTTTTATCAATTCCAAAATCCCTTTGACAATGATGATGATGAGAGCTTTGTAGATCAACATGAATATTTTGATGATGATAGCCTTGTGGATAAATATAAATATCATAATGATGGTAGCCTCTTGGATTAGGATGAGTATCCAAAAACACCTCAATGGTTTTTTGAAAACTAAATAAGGTTTCACCCCACTAGACCACTTCCTACTTTAAAACAAAGATATTATGGTTAGCTACCTTATAATCATAAGAGACAAACTTTCCCTAGATTATGACCTTAAGAACTTACAAGGGGAAACCTTTCAAATAAAAATTCATACATAGCTAATCTACCCATCCATGTTGATCCAAATACATTAATCCTCATCCCCTTATCCATCAAATCCTTACCCTTTGAGTCATCCATAAAAATATCCTTTCATCCACTTTAATCCTCATTTATCAAACCTTCTAAATCCTAAACCATTAAATATACATCAAACCATAAAAATCCTATAACATAAAATCCTCAATCCATCCATCCATATTAATACTAATCCTAATTCATAAACCAAGTCATAGATCCTAACCTATAAGCTAATGGATTTCCTAATCAAAATGACCCATGTGTTAACCCTCACTGAGAAGAAAATGTTCTAGCACTAAAGGGTCCTTCACACCAAGATTAAAGCTCCAAAAAGGATGTGCTTGATCAACACAAAACCTTAAATGAATAATCAACAAACTTACCCTCTTGCATAAGTCCATCACATTCACCTTTATAACCTAAGAAAAATTCCAATTAACCTATTCAATCTTATCCATACAATCAACCCAACTTAGTTATGAAGGATGTTATCTAAGGGATAAAATTAAGGCATCCTAAGAAAACTTACAAATATGAAGAGTTATGTCATACCCCTTCTATGTCCATTCCAACAAGTTAACAAGCTAAATGAAGGTAATTCTCAGTTTTCATAAGATCTATAAATGCCATGAAATCCAAGATCCATAAGCATCATGAAATTAAAATACATTCCACTCATCGATGCTTAAAGTTGAACTTTATCCAATATCTAATAGATAGTAGAGATATTAAACTTGAAGATAGTAAATTAATAACAGATGTATATACATCACAAAATCATAACTTGGGGATACATGAAGGTCCCCGTCCAAAGAACATTCAAACTCATCCTACACCAATAAAGATTAAAGTTCTCACATTGATCCCATCCCATCAAAAAAATTATATCAATTTGGTCCAACCACTGTTTTTTTATTTGGTTTACTTGTATATTAGTGAATTCAAAGTTCTAAAGATTCTTGGTTATCTAAAAATGATTTCACATCTTTTTTTCAAAGTAATGAGTATCTCGTCATAAATCATATGAGTAGAATCATGAAATATCAGGGTAAATGATTAAGCCTTTGAAAGAGAAAGGAATACTAGATCCTATTCATGTTTATGCAAATCAAGAATTTTAGGCATCAAATACAATTCTCCTGACAAGAAAAATAAGGATGTTAACGATTCTTCCATGAGCACTAAGGTAACTTCTCCCAACATCAAATAGATTTCCTCCCCTCATTCTTACGAAAAAATTGTTACCACCAACCCCTTTATCAATCCTTTTATCCCTACCACCAACCTTAACTCTCCATCACCTAAACCCCTTGCATGAGACAAAAAAAATACGCATCAATCAACCTATTCCAAAATGATGAAGTTATCACAATATTCACATGGTTTGAAAATCATATCCCTTCATAAGATCACAACATGGGATTTGAAATTGAATTAGATGCATTTGTATCTTGGGAAATCCATTCTAAAGTATATAATCCCCACATTCCAAAAGTATAAAATCCAAATCCTAAAAATTCATGTGGGTACCAAAGCCTAGCAATCCAAATGTAAGAAAATCCCATCTTAATGCCAAAATCTATTATCTAAAATTCAAGCATCAAAATTACAAGAATACAAAATCCATTGGAATCCCCAAATCCAAATTCCCAATCCAAACATTCTAACAATCGCCAATTTAAGCAATCCACATATCCAAGTGAAAATATAACAAGCTAGAACACAAAATTCATTTGGATCCATAAATCCTAAAATGTGAAATCTAAGAGCTTGAACATCTCTACAAATCTTGAATCATATATACCATAAAGCTAGCATCTAAGGTTAAAATTCTAGAATCCTTTGACCAAACATCCAAAATTTTAAAATCCATCATTCAACCAAAATAAATGCCATCTTGGAGTCTAGCGTGGTATATAAAATTGTTGGTCTTGATTCCCCATGGTTCAATGATATTTACTCGTGCCTTTGTAATCCTACCCTTACACCCCATATTTTCATACCACCAAATCCCCTATCCAAAATACCTTCATAACCACATCCCTTTTATCCAATCTTTCACATAATCATCATACTTTCTTCACCTAGCATGCCTCCCACTCTATTTTTCCTTGGGAACACCCTCTATCATAGGGGATATGATGATACCATGTTAAGATGTTGACATTTGGGAAAAGCCAACTTCGACCTCACTAAAGTTTACAACAACATTAATCAATTGTGATACAAGTAGGGTCAACATGATGTAGTTGTTCAAAGTGTGATGTTATTACCTTGCCATGCAAATATATATGCCTAAATATAAAATATAAAAATAACAATAATTTTTTTATAAAATTAGCCAAATCTAAAAAAATATAAAGAAAATACAAAAAAACCATCAAACTTAAAAAAGAGAGCAAAATACACAAAAAAATCAAAGAGAAAATTTGTTTCCATAGGTGAAAATCATTCTTATGACACCTTGGGCAAGTACCATGATGAAAGCCAATTTTTGGTATCATGCAAATCAATTTTCTATGTGTACCCTACACTCAGGGGCAAGATATCCCATTCACCTTTGTTATTTTTCCTTCATAATCCTTGGCCCTATATCATCACCATTATATTATTTTCATTTGTCATATCTGCATACCCATTACATTCACATATCCATGTTTTCATACCCATCCATCCTACCTCCTTTATTTTGACATTCATAATGAAGTGAACGATATATTAAAATATTTTTTGGGACATCTCTTGATATGTTTAAACAATTGCAACAAAATATTCTAGTGTATTATTATAATTAATGGACGAAGTTGGACTATCTTTAGCAAGAATTTTAGCATAGTATCATGAATGACACATAGTACAATTGGGTATCCCATTCCTATCTAATGTAGTCCTTAGAGACCACATCCTAAATCCCTTACCCATTTCCATCATGAGTTCCACCCATCATTTCTATCTTAAGTTACCCAAACCATTGCATCCATCCAACACCCTCACTACTGGTGCTAGAACTAGTTTCTCCTTATATTTTCAAAAATCCAATCCATGCAACTGGTCCAAATCCAACACTCCTATCCATCCAAATACTATATTAAAGTAGAAAAATCTAACCAAAGATAGCCAAGTAGTCTACTACATATATAAATGTCCCCATAGGTTTTGTTCCCAACCTTGCTACATGCATTTTTTAATCATCATTTTTGTTAGGATATCATGTCAAATCCTCATGTTGTTCTTAGGATATATCATTCTCCAATAAAAAATATAATCATCATCATGAATTAATCTTTAAATTTTAGCTTGACGAAGGGAAAAATCTTTTTGTTTTTTAGCTTATTATCCGCTTGCAAGTTCTTGTGTGTCTTCTCATTTTGCTTTACATTTATGTTGGTCTTTGCAACATTTTATGGCAACAATGTCATCATGGTCTTCCATATCATGGTGCATCTTGTAATTTACCTACTTGGATGTTTTTTTCCTTGTAAAATACAAAATAACTATATCATCATGGTCTTCTATATCATGGTGCAACTTGTCATTTTCCTACTTGAATATTTTTCTTGTACAACACATAGCAACTATGTCATCATGGTCTTCAATATCATGATGTGTCCTATTATGTACTATAATAAATTAAGTTGCTCAAATATTTGAAATTTCATGCAATTTTTGCAACATTCATTATCACATCATCCACACACTTTCATTTTATCTTACCTAACTATTTATAACTATCATTCATTCTACCCATCCTTTTATTTTAACATCCATTCTACCCAAGTTATTTTATTTTATTTTGAGTGTTCATATATCTCTTTCATCCCAATATGTCCTCTCAAGAGGCATCTCTCTTACCATCATGCCACTTGAGGCACCCTCTTATATCCATTCGTTCACTTCTTATGCTTTCTTTGATAAAACACCTATTCTTTTAAATGCAGTACCCTTTTAAAAAGGGGTGAACGTAGACACCTAGCTTTTACCACCATGTTAATTAAATTTGTTGTCATTCTAGTCAAGGAACTTCATTGTTCCAATTGGTTAATTTTGTCATAATCATTCTATTGTCATCCTTTCGACTTGCCAATTTCATCATGATTGTTCACCTTGTTGATTAATTGATTAAATTATACTAATTAAGTAATCTCATTCCCATTTATATCACTCCATGTCCAATTAATTAATTAATTAGATCCTAATTAACTCGTACACATATATTTAATTAAAATAAATAAATAATCCTAATTATTTTCACCCACATTTCGCTCGTGTCAATTTAGTTAGTTCCTCCTTTAACTCATTAGTCAAATTAGTTAGCGAATTAGTTGATCAAGTTAACTCTCAATTAAGTTGATTGATTGATCAATCAAGTCAATTAACTAATCAATCTAACTAGTTAATTAGCAAGTCAAGTTAATTAACTAATCAATCAATTGATTTAACTAGCCAATCAAACTAGTTAACTCTCCATCAAATATTTAATCCTCAAAAATAGATTAAATCAATCTTGAACGTTCATATTTTCACTTAAACATCTATAAATCCAATATTCCTTCTAGGAATTAAAGGAGCACTCTAAATAATCTTTGATCTATTTTTTAATATATTTAATTAAAAAATAAATAGAGAGTATATGATATTTTAGAATACCTCTCCCTGATTATTTTATTATTGTACAAATTTTAATAAATATTATTTGTATTAAGTAAATTTAAATAATTTTTTCTCTTGAAATTACAAGTATTAAGATATAATTATTTTCTCTCTTGTTTTTTCTTGTTGTTTAAATTATATTTCTTGTAAATTAATTTATGGAAGACTATTCAAAATAGTAGACATAGAAAATTAAAAATTAAAGAATTATATTTTATCTCAAATATTTGATACTTACCTAATTTCTAATGAAATAACATAATTTTAAATTACTTTATACTTTACATAGATTATTGTGTGAAAGAAAAAACTATTCAATAACTTAATAATTTAAAGTAACAAAAAAAATGGTAGAACAAAAATTCTTATCTTAAATTAATAAAAAAAAATTGAAATAAATCTATATATTATTTATTAAAAAATAATAAAATAATATGAAATGTCAAATCCATGCAAACCAAAAAAAAAAGATATATTAATAAAGAAAGAAAATAAATTCTTGTCTTAAATTATAAATTATTCTCTTAATTGATTGGGTCAACTAAACATTTTCCTTGGAGTTCTCTTTTGACTCTGAAACAAATGTATTCATTATCCTTGCCTTAAATTGGAAGGTCTTCTTTAATTTTTTTTTTAATTACCAATTGGATCATTGACAGGGAAAGCAAATATGTTTTTTGTCACAGCATTTATCTTTTTCTGCCCATTATAACTATAAAAAAGCTTCAACGACCCTTTATAATGTCTCATCACAGGACTATGAATCCTTACCGTAGTCAAATCATATATTTTTGTCCTCTATATAGGTACCTCAAATCATACCTCAACTTTTTAACTTTTCTTTCTCCCTAAGAGTACCATGCACGGACCACTCTCATCACTAGCATGAAGATCTATAACCCTATAACTGCCCACTGACTTAAACAAAACATCTACTGTCAAACCTTTGTTGCATACACCCAGATGGAAACATCATTTACACAGAAGCTCCATCAAATCTGTTCAATAGTTAGTTCATTGGAACCAATGTTTTATGATAAAAATCAGTTTATACTATGCTTATACAGCTTGCTGTGAGACCATAGTAAGCAATGCTAATAGAAGTTTCAAGTAGATACTTTGTTATTGGCTGCACATTCCTTTGGAGTAAACATTTGTCTGCACAAGGTTGATGTGTTCTCTAAGAAATTCCAAGTCTAACTCATCATGTTGGCCACCTTGGGAAGACATCTATATTCAAGTGTTAAAAATAACTAGTCACTTCAGCAATTCCAGGAATGTCTTCACAATAACTCAAGTGATAAATTGTTATACACATCTTTCTTACATGACGGCGGCAACAATGGAGGAGGATTCCCCTGGTTGAATTTGACTTAGGTACATATTTTCTTTCCTAATAAGATTTTTTTTCTTGGGAGCATGTGCTGCACAGATTCGAATATTATTTGTGTAAGATGAAGAAAACCTTGGACAATATTTAAAAGCATTGACTCATATATTCAAATGGGATTAGTTTTTTTAATTGATTAAAGATGGGGAGATTTAAGTCAATATGGTTCTTATACTTGAAGGATCGATTATAGGTGTTGTTTTCTTTATTATGTGAAGAGACATACTTACAATGTCAACAAGGGATGGATTGTAATTGTGTGAACATGTTCACACAATTTTTTTTAACATAAATCATAAGTAGCAAGTATTTTTTTGTAGTGTATCAAGTTACGATATTAATATTAGGATTAAATATATATATTTAAAATATTTAAACTGTATCTTTTATATCATTTTCTATTTTAAAGTTAACACATGGTATAATTTAAAATTTATAATAATGTCAAGAGACATAAGTACATGGGCTCTATGAAAATTCACCACTAGCAATTCACCGCCAACAATTCACCACAAGAAAATTCAAACAAATTCACCACCAACAATTCACCACCACAAAAAATTCACTGCATTACATTTTTAATATATATTTCCAAGACCTTGATTTTATTTTTTTTGCAAATGAATAATTTTCACTGCATATAGACCTCTATTATTCTTTTGCAAAAAAAATTCAAAGTATTGGAAATATATATTAAAAATGTTAATGCGATGAATTTTCCATGGCAGTGAATTGTTGGTGGTGAATTTTCCTTGCGGTGAATTTGTCATAGCGGTGAATTTTCTTGCTGTGAATTGTTGGCAGTGAATTTTATGGCGGTGAATTGCTGGCAATGAATTTGCCCGATACCAAGTACATGATAAGGGGTGAACTATAATGGTGAGAGTGTGATCACAAAAACCCTTTATCATAAATTTGACATCCATTTACACATTAAATTAATAATTAGCAATTAAATATAGTATTCATATATAAGTGAAATTGTGAAATTTGGATACCTATGCCATTTTCCATTTAGTTTTGTGCCTATTTTGAGGAAATGTCTTGATACATGTACATGGTGAAAAATGGCATATTCTTGTGTGAAATTGAGCTCATTCCTTTAGATTGTTTTTTGCATGCACACATATCCCTATATGATTAGCCTTACTCTATCTTTATACACACACTTCTATATATTTTCCTTATCTACTCATTTATCACATTCACCTATGCACCTAACCATGTTTATTTGTGAGCCATCTAAATCTAACTATTTTCCCACACTAGGACACTTGTGTACTCATATATTTTTCCCTTTCATTTTAAAATTTAAGATTCAATTTTGGCTAATTGACCCTATTCATCTTCTTGCCTTGAATTGACTAAAAATATGTTTGGCACAGTTTGACATTGTGTGCTAGGATTTAAAACATTTATTACATCTATTTTAAACATATTTGGACATTGTTTGAATTCATTCATTCTAAAGCATTAAAGCAACTAATAATGACACATTTCAATTGGATCTAATAAAAAGAATAGCAAATATGCATACTAAGGCCCCTACCTATTGTTTTATCCTTCTTCACTTTTTGAAGGTTGATCTAGGATAACTTATCTCCTTGTGACAAATCAACAACCCTTAAGGTATTTCTAGATACCACCAAGTCTCCAAATATTCAAGAAAATAAGAGCAAGGCATACCAACACCAATAAGCCAAAATCGTAGAACAAAATATTATTGATTACAAGGATGAGTCCAAACTCAAGATTATATATTGATGGTTATGATTTAGTCCCAAATATGTGAACTTGTCCTCTAATAGAGCACAAACCTAGTGCAAACACTGAGGCATTTTATTGGTAGGGGCTTGTTTCCAAATCAGCATTAGGTAGATTTTAGAATCTTCCTCATTTGACACATTCTTTGGTCATTGAGCTAAGAACCCTTGTCTTCTTATTTAATTTATTAAAATAAAAAATACACCCTATCTAATTCATTATTTATTGCTACATTTAGCTAACCTACATTGATTATGCTTTATTGGTTACATTTATTTAAATTAGCCTATGTTAAACCTAAAGAAGTTGAATTTTCCTTTTAAAATTTTGGTGAACCCATCTAATCTTACACAACTTAACCTTGTTTTTTAAGTTTAACATTAGATTAGGGTTTTTAGATTTACATTTTCTAAGTTTACATCCAATTTTTAAAACATGAACTTCTATTTACATCCATGTGCTCATTAATACTTATTTTTCTATTATGGTTGTGTGCTTCATTGTGATATCTTTCCAACCCACCCTTAGCTATCCCACTAGGGTTTCACATTTATTTAACACACCAAGTTACCATTTCTAATTTTTCAATGTACACATGTTCATTCGAGCTTTTTATATCTTTTATTTATGCCTAGAAGAAGTTCTCATTTAGACCCTAATATGGCCACTCAATTAAATGAAAATGATATCTTTATTGGTGGTCATTTTAAGATCAACTTAGGTGAATAAAATGATTATACAATGATGCACATTTGAATATACAAGGTGTTCAACTTATAAATCAAGTTTTGACTAAAGCATTACAACAAGCTCAATCTCATCATCAATTGGCTAGTATTTTCTACAACACATTTGTAGATTGTCATCTTACAAATAATTTTTGTGAGATATTGGATCCTTAATGAAGCCTTATAATGATGTATCTAACCCATCCCCCTCTTCTATTCACACTTCTATTACTTCTATAACCAACACTACTATTGCCCCTAACATTACTCCTACCACTTCCATTGTTCTAACTTCATTTTATTTTTTCTTACCCAAACCTTGTACTCAACCTTCCATTACCCCCTCTAGTACCTCCAACCATTTTAATATTCCACTCATATCTACACTTATTACTTCCATAGCCACTACTTTTCGACCTTCCACTCATATAAACCATACCATCTCCCCATCCTAAATCATGGGAAACACTTCTCATGTTATGACCAATCCATTTGCCTCATATGACCATGTCTAATATCCTCATACCACTATTGTTCCCCTTGTTACCTTGGATACACTTGTGAAAGTGATATAAATATAAATAAACAACTTAAGGATAATAAGAATGATACTATTGCATATAATCCTTCACATCACACATCTTTAGCTTAGGGAGGTTGTTGCATGTAAGTTTCCTTTAGGATTGTGTCTCCTCGTTTTGAGATGTATAATGGAAAAAAAGACCCTAAATTTTATTTTAATCATTCACAATATGTATTTATTAAATATGGTGATTTGATTTTAGCTAAGTTATTCGCAAGAACCATCAAGGATTATGCTATTCAATGTTTTTAATCCGTACATTTGGGTTTAATAAAATACTTTGATGATCTTGCAAATCCATTGTAGTGTCAAAAACTGTCACCCTTGACAATTCAACACTAGGTTTTACTCCCCTTATGTGCTTGGACCTAATTATGCACCTAATTTCCTAATTATCCATTCTTACCCATTTTATGAACATCCCTTGGAAAATCAAACATGGGGAATTAAACTAGGCATTTAATATTTTCCTGAACACTTTGGATCCCTGAAAAGCAGGAATCCAATCTAGGGCACCCTGTGCCCTAGATTGTCTATTTTGGCTTCAAATTTAAATATGATGGTGTTGATAATTTATTTTTTGAAATTCAAATTTTAATTGTCAGCTATCAATATTTGATTTTTTGGGAATTAGAATAATTGCATATAAATACATAGTATTTTCACCATTTTAAATCCCAAGGAGAACTAGCACTTCAATTTGAGCAAATCAAGTATCCTAAAATTGGTCAAAGGGAAATCAAGAGTAGAAATATCAAGCAATTTAACAACATTATTAGAACACTTTCATTAATCAAGTTCAAGTTTGCAAGTCATCAAAATGAAGGAAGCAATTATGTTCAATGAGCTTTTATGATCAATCATGCCAAATTATGAAGATGTATTGAGTTATCTTCTACAAGTTAGTTGCAACAATCTATTGTGTTTGGAATCAACCTTTTGCAGGTATATCAATCATTCAATACATCCGCCCATCAACATCAACCAAATTGTGTGTGGCATCTCTTCATCAAGGGTTTTCACATCAAGGTAGCACTATCATTTGTCATTTATTAGTTTCAATCAATTATTGTTGTTTTAGCCTCCTCTCAACCCAATGTATGCTCTCTCAATCATTATCCATCATTGTTGTGGAGATAGAAATACCAACATGGGGTTTGACTTAGGCAAGCACCCTATAAAGCACAACATTTTCCCCAATTTTCATGTGTGTAGGTCAGAACTAAAGATTTCAGCTAGTGACAATCTAGGGAAGCAAAGTGCGGACCTTTTAACCTACAATCTAGAATTTGTAGATCCAAAATATAAAGAGTTCATTCTAGGGCGTCCTTGTGCCCTATGCTATCCAATTCAAGCTAAAATTTATAGTGCAGGCTCCTCTATATTATCACTTCTCAAATCCAAGTTAGTTTT
>VDFB02289873.1:0-43200 GCA_007258455.2 Sequoia sempervirens | reverse complement strand
GGTATGAATCCTCTAATAGCATTATATGATAAGGATATCCCACAAAACTATTAGGACCATTGCACATTAAGGCATACATGGAAGAATGGGAATCTTGAGACATTTTAATTGATCCAACTAATCAATTCAACACATGTTGAGAATATCTATTAGTTTCTGCAAAATAAAACTAACATCATATGAACATTTTAGAATTTCATTAAAGATGACAAATAAAATGTCACTTGAGACTTTAGATTGTGTTATCTTGCCACTTGATTTTGGACAAAAAATGGAGCAATTAAATTTTTTCCATGTCATCGTTGTTACCGATCATTTCTCATTTTACTTTGAGGACCATTGTTATTTTTCTTTTTAAGAATTTCCTTTAATGGTGCACCAATGTGTTAAATTTTTTCATGAAGGAAGAGTTATAATATCAAAAGAGATAGGTCCAAAATAATCCCGAAATTGAGTCATTTCACTTTAGACATATTTATTCCAACTTCAAAAGAAATTCCATGTGAAGATTAAGAAGATATTCACAAAATATATTAATATGTGTTTCAAGAACAACAAAAAGAGAAATACCAACCACAATTAAAGGGCATTGAGTTGAAATTCAAGTACCAAAATAATAAAATTTAGAAACAAAGAAGAAAACATCAAACAAGAACCAAAGGTAAAAGCATTTTTTTAGTTTCGTATGAAAAAACTATATGAAAGTCAAAGAAAGAAGTTATGATGCATCAAATACTCATCACCCCACCAAAACAACATGTTCAAAAGGAATAGTGGGTACAAAAGTAGTGCCTAATATCACACCTATTGAACACATGTTTTCACTAAGCACAAATAAGTATTAAGAATAAATGTATATTTTAATTGAAAAGAAAAGTACTGAAGAGCAAAAGAAAAACAAAAAGAGGACAAATTGGATGGAGACTTTCCAAACAACGAAGATCTAATGGATGAGTCACAACTAGAGGTTCTAGAAGAGACACATAAGAAAAGGTTATTTCATGATTTATGACCACCACTATACATATATTCACATATAATTATAGGTTATATATAATTTATTTTACCCTTTTTATTTCATTTTTTCTTCTCTCTAGACTTTTTATTTATATATTGACAATTGGGACTATGCCTCCATCTATCCATTTCACCTTCTATATTTTTTTCACATTTTTATCCTCCCCCACTCATGGGGCATTCTTGATTGCCAATTTTCCTTCACTAATTGCTCATTCCTTCCTTGCTTTTACCTTTGTTTTCATTTCTCACTTGGGATTCCACACTTTGTTTTCCTTATTATTTTATCCCTTGTACATTTTTGTATTGTCTTTACTCTATCAACTTCTTATATTTTATTTTACTTATGCACCTAATTCATTAATCCTATATTGCTATATCACACTTCTTAGAGATGATTCATTATTATATCCTACTCCTCAAAGCTTATTCATTGACTCATATTCTTAGTACATCATGCTTATTAGAGCTCGTACATTGATCATACTTTAATATGTTGTGATATATATATAAATATTACAAATTAATATGTTGTGCTTATCAAATCCTATATTTTGATCATACATTAATACATTTTTCTTTATTAAGCCTCATCCATTGAGCTTATATGAATACACCATATTTTCTAGAGTCACTAATTGCACTTTCATTCCTATATAACAATGTCATAGTTTTGCATCTTGATCATTTCCTTGTTATATCACACTCTTAGAGTTACCTTTACCTTCAAAAAGGATCATGCCTCACCCTAGAACTATATGTCTAGTGCTTAATTTGTCATATGTTTAGATGAAGGGCACTATGCCTCCCCTCCTTATACTTGGGGACATTACACCTTCCCTTCACACATTATGTGTTCCTATTGCCATATCTTTAGTGCTTACATTCTTACATTATGGGCATTGCACCTTTCCATTTCCTATAAGTTGCACCTTCGTGGTTACAATTTTATATTTGGAGGCATCATGCCCTCTCCTTTTTACATGTTATATCTCATGATCACATTCTTATATTAGTTACATCATGTTTCCCCTATACAAGTTGTACCCACTCTTTCAATATCTTGGGGACTTGCCTTATTATTTAGGTTTCATGCCTTTATTCCTTATACATTTCCATTAGGGTTTATTCCTATATTCCCTATTTTTCTCCTATTGGGGGTTAATATTAATATTTCTCGATCCTATCTCTATCTCATATGTGCTTACCATGTTTTACCTTTCTAGATGTTACTCATTCTTATTATATGGCATGTTCATCATTGACATTGCTTTACATGATTCATATGCTTACATTCTTATCTATAGATCACATTTACTTTTATGTACAATTTTCCTTCTCCATCAAATCCTTGCATCCTATGAATGCTACCAATTAAAGGAGGGTATATATTATTACTAACATTCCTAGGATTAAGCTTTCAAGTAGTGACATGCATTACAAAAATCATCATTGTAATCAAGTGAAATTCTATCACACTACTACAATCAAGTAGATCACATTTTTCCATAATCAAGTGGAGTCACATGGTTGTAATCAAGTGGAATATTTTCACATCATTTATCAAATGCGGAGAAGTCTTTCCAACTTTACTTATTTATTGTTATTTCAATTTCATAGATAGTTGACAAGTTCCTATTTCACATTAAATTTTTATTTGTGAGATAAAAGCTACTCATTACACACTTTTTCTCTATTTTGTAGGGTTTATGGAGAGCACACATAAAAAAATATTCTTACACAATCACACCTTGGAAGGTCCATTACTTTATATGTACCCCAAGACAATATTATTTGCATGTTTGAATATTTACTATACATGCATGTTTGTGAGTGCTACATCTTTTGAGAAACACAATCATTTAGGATTCAAATGTATCTCAAACTATAAGTCAAATATAATTACAAAATTTGCATACCCATGCCACTTCCCATTTAGTTTGTGCTTATTTCGAGGAAATGTCTTCATACATGTACATGGTAACCAATGAAACAATCTTGTATGAAGCTGGGTTCATTCCTTCAGTATTTTATCCATTTACATACACACATACCCCAAGACACTTAGCCTTACCCTAATATTATAGACATATACTTCTATACATTTTCCTTGTCCATTCATTTATCACATTCACTTATGCACCTACCCTCATTTATCCATTAGCCACCTAAATCTAATCATTTGCACACATTGGGACACTTTCATGGTCTCAAGGGCAATCCCATAGTCATGAACTTATCATTTCATTTTAAATTAAAATTTCAAATTTTGTTGGGCCTCATTTGTTCTCTTGCCTTGAGCCAACTAAACACACATATAACATAATTTGACATATGTTCTAGTATTTAAAGATATTTATTGTATTCATTCTAACACATTTATAAATAATTCACAATCATTCATTCTAGAACATTAAAGTAATTGTTAGCAATGTTTTGATTTGGTGCAATAAAAAATAAAAAATATGTTTATTAGGACCCTTCCCTATTAAATTTTAGGGGGTTCGATCTAGGATAATTTGTCTCCTCACAACAAATCAACAACACATAAGGTATTCCTAAATATCACCAAGTCCCCATACATTCAAGAAGAGTAGAACACAACATCAACAATTAGGCAAAGTTGCATACTAGAACATTACAATTGCAAGGACAAGTTCAAGCTTAAAGTATAGATCTACGATAATGACTTTGTCTTAAATCCACAAACTTGTCCTCTAATAGAACACAAATCTAACACAAACACCAAGGTATTTTACTAATAAAAAATATTGTTTCCAAAATCAGGGATCAAGAAGATTCTTAAATATTCTTCATTTGACACTCATTCTTCAATCATTGCTTTGGTTAAGCACCCATATCTTCTTATTTTCTTTTTTTGATTGATTTATCTTTGTGATCAAATCTTTGATTTCTTTTGAGATCAAAAATATTATTTATTTGTTCTTTTAGTTTATGCAAATATTTGAATTATTTTTATTATTTATTTATTTATTTATTTGTTCTTTTTGTTTCATCAAATCTCTTTGATTTGATTTTTTTGTTTTATCTTGATTTAATTTTTTTGTTTGATCAAATCTCTTTGATTTAATTTTTTTATTTCATCAAATCTCTTTTATTTGATTTTTTTGTTTCATCAAATCTCTTTTATTTGATTTTTTTGTTTCATCTTGATTTGATTTTTTTGTTTCATCGAATCTATGTAGTTGCACATGACTTCCACCTGTCATTTTAAATGCAGCTTCAAAAACTGTACATAGATTTTTGGATGTCACTACTCTCCTGCGTAATTAAAAAAATTAATTGATTAAATTTATTTAAAATTAACCTAAGTTGAACCTAACAAAGTCAAAAGTTTCTTTACAATATATTTTTTAAATATTTAAATTATATTATATTTTAATATTAATAATTAAAATAGAAGATACTAGAAAATACAATTTAAATACAATATTCATATATTGATTTAATTGTAATTATTTAATAAAAAAAATCTATTTTTATATAAATGATATATTTTTGATATCTTTTAAATAAATGTATTTAAATATATAAAATAAAATGAAAGATCTTAATGACATTTAATCTTGAAAAAATATCAATTTAAAAGACAAGGAAACATACCAATTTAAAGACACCTAATAACTTTTAATAAATTTAATATAAATATCTCAAACTAGAAAATGCAATTTAAATACAATATTCATATATTGATTTAATTGTAATTATTTAATATAAAAAATCTATGATTATATAAATGATATATTTTTGATATCTTTTAAATAAATGTATTTAAATATATAAAATAAAATGAAAGATCTTAATGACATTTAATCTTGAAAAAATATCAATTTAAAAGACAAGGAAACATACCAATTTAGAGACACCTAGTAACTTTTAATAAATTTAATATAAATATCTCAAACTAGAAAATGCAATTTAAATACAATATTCATATATTGATTTAATTGTAATTATTTAATATAAAAGTCTATATTATATAAATAATATATTTTTGACATCTTTTAAATAAATGTATTCAAATATATAAAATAAATGAAAGATCTTACGTTTAATCTTGAAAAAATATCAATTTAAAAGACAATGAAATATATCAATTTAGAGACACCTAATAACTTTTAATAAATTTAATATAAATACCTCAATGTGACATGTTGACCTTTAAAATATACCAATTCATAGACACCTAATAGCTTTTAATAAATTTAATATAAATACCTTAATGTGACATCTGCCGACTTAAAAAATTTAATATAAATACCTTAATGCGACATCTGCCCACTTAAAAAATATCAATTTAGAGACACCTAATAGCTTTTAATAATTTTAATATAAATATCTCTATGTGACATCTGTCGACGTTTACAGATATCCAGACAGAAGGCATGATTTAGTTTAAATTCAATATAAACTCAACATGATATGGGTCGACGTTTACAGATTTCCGAACGAAAACCGTCATTTTCAGTTGATCAAACTTTGACGTTGAGAAACAGTTTGTCGGTTGTCAGTGTTCAAAAGAGATTAGACAACCTCTCCATGGGGGGAATGAGCCACGCGGATTAATCCTGAGGGTTTTGACTACTGTATAACCGCTAAGGTCCGTAGACTTTCTGTTTTCTTGTAGCTGTTTTACCTGCTGGTCGGAGCTTACAAAGCGATGGGCTTTGAAGTTAAAACCTACCCGAGTTTTGTCTTTTGCTGGCTTTGATTTGCCCCTCTGGAGTTATCTTCTCGTTTTAGATTGAAAATGAAATTTATTTAATACAGTAAACTAGCACATACCTTATTAAATAAATGAGTACTGAAACTCCTGGGCAGCCATTAAAGCTCAGTGAATTTGGAGTTCCATTGCACGAATTCAGAGTCTTTGCTGTGAAAAAGCAGCAGCTTAGCTTTGCTTTTGTATTAAAGTAGGCTTGTCCTTATTTCCGATCTAAATTAAGAGGTATGCTTGAGTGGCAATTAAGATAGGTAGGGTAAGCTGAGGTAAGTTCGCAAGTACAGTGGTGTAGGTTTAGTTTGTGGTGTTCCAGAGCGATTAAAAAACTAAAATTTGTTGATTTGCTTAATGAGTTAGGGTAGGGCGTTTGAGACGGTTACGCCCAGGGCTCAAAAATATTTACTTGTGCGGATTAGTCTCACAGGGGAAACATCCGAGCCCCTTTGAATCGCCAAGGCGCGCATTGGTCGCGCTTTTGCCTACCTGGCAAGAGGGTTTGTTAGTCGCAGTAGCAGAATAATTCTGTTGAAGGGGAGGGAAAGGAAGGATGCGATGGCCTTCATCACGGGCGTTGTTGTGGGATTTATCGTCGGAATTGCAATTGTGGTTGCCTTTGTCCATTCAGAGAACACGCGAGCCAAAAAGCGAAGCCAGTTGGTTAGTTGATTCTTTTCTTTGTTTTTTAATTTTTAAGGCAATGCTAAAATGTTGTGATTTTCTTCAAGATTTTAGGCTTCTGTAGGCCTTCACTTGTTGCGAGAGGGTTACTGCATAAAAAAAGTGTGTGCAAAATTTGAAGAAATGGCATTTTGGATGATACTTCAAGTTCCATTATCAGGATGAGTGATCTAATTGTAATATATATTACAACGCCATTACTCTGTTAGAAGTGATGTTTCTTATCGAACTAATTGCAGTTCACCTCAAGGTCCCATGCTACTCCGCATCTCGTTTGTTGCACTGTACTCGATATAAGTCTTGAAAACATACTTTGTTTGGATCGTTAGACGAGCTGATATCAATTGCAGTCTATTTTCTGAAGCCCATAACTACTAGATTATAGCCACCTTTTCATTCAACTAATTGGGGTTTTCTTTCTTTCCTTAACCTTCATGTTCTTGTGTACATGGCCTATATAACCAACTAAAGAGATGTGTACCACATTTCAGGATATCCATTACCCCATAATATCATATGCCTAGGTACATAACATGGCTTCCCTCCTTGACATGTTTTGTTCTGAAACATGAGAATAAACTAAATAATGAGTTTTCTTCAAACCATTATACAGCGATGCCACAATCTACATTTAACTAACCATATGTGATCTTCTTGGGTAGCTTGTACCTATCTCCGAAACTTGTTCCTTATTGCCAGTTTGAAGATGAATGGTTTACAACTCTTTATACTACGTTGCCAACCTATAATATTTAATATTTATTATTTTACCAATACTTGACATAAAATCTGGCAAATCCCAATGCAATGTACACTTAGTTCCCGTCCAATATACCATGAAAAGCACAGGAATTTATATTACAGACACATTGATCACATCTGATCATCCATGGATGCTAATCCAATCTATTCATAATTGACTTTTTTTATGCATAATGATGTCTTTCAGAAAGTTTATTCAATGTTTTGCTTTCTCTCTTTTTTTTCTACTTAAATATGTAAGCATTCATTGAGAAAGTTTAGCCAACAAAGGTTTGTTACAGGCCATGAACATTGCAGCTCTATCAAGGTTAACAGTGGAAGATGCAAGAAGGATAATTCCAAAAGAATTCTTCCCACCGTGGGTTGTTTTTTCCGACTTTCAAAAGGTAAACAATTCTTTTGTGGCTTGAGTAACCTCTTATATGGGCTCTTTATCAAGAACATGTATGGGATAACTAAATTATTGCAGGTGCATAATGTATTCTGCATTTTTATGGGATTGCTATCAGATGATCACAAAAATCTGTACTTTTCTGTTAATACAGTTAAACTGGCTAAACCATGAGCTAACGGTGGTGTGGCCATATGTTGATAAGGTATACTATAATACACTGCTATGGTAATTTGCTTTTGGATTAATTCTTTTTTGTTTCTTGGTTAACTTTATGTTCATTGCATTTAAATATGGATTCTAAATTTGATAATATTCATGACATACTTAACTTTGGTAATTAAGAAAACTATTTGTATTCTCAAATTTTAGTGTTTCAAATTCATCTTTCTCATTCTTATCCAAGGGTATATAGATCTTAATTTTGCTACATTTTTTGAACGCTTATCATGTTATGCAACAGGCAGCATCTCAGATGATCAAAACAATGGTAGAACCAGTTCTAGAGCAATATACACCAGCCATTTTGGCTTCTCTCTCTTTTTCAAAGCTTACTCTTGGTACTGTTGCGCCACAGTTCACAGGTTTGCATTCAACCTATGATATTTAGCTATGGATATTTTGAAGAGGTTTTGTTGTACCATAAACAATTATTTCTTTGTTTGAAATATTCTTGAAAAGAAGATTTCAGTGTGTTATACTTATCATGCATTAATTTCTATACTTCCAAATGAAACTTCCCAATAGCTAGCATAGTTTTGGCTAGTTTAAATAAGTATGTTTATTTAAAGCTCAATGTTCAGGAGCAGTGTCAAAGTGAAGATTTTACATGGTTTGTAACCGTATGAACAGGGTTTACTGGTAGGACGTGAAATATTTGTTAGAGGGCATCTGAAGTCCTCATTAAGTCTAAGGACTTAGGAGACTTTATCTTGCTAAAGATTTGGAATTGGATATTATCTGTTTCCTATCCTGATTCTGAATCAAAATAAATATTTGTAGAAGTCAGAATTAGTATGTCATTATCAGATGGCATACAACAAAGAGGGAAATTTATGTTTCATACTTACTGAGTTAACAATGACGAGTTTACACTAATCAACTTTTAACTAAATTCACAAGAAAGTTAATTTATTTTGTTGTTGCTTTACAGGAGTTAAAATTGTTGAAAGTACTGACAATGAGGTCATTATGGAGCTAGAAATGCAGTGGGATGGTAATCCTAGCATTATCCTGGATGTTATGACCTTAATTGGTGTGGGACTTCCTATCCAGGTAATCACTAGAGTTCTCTTGCAATTTGAAATGCACTTCATTAACGATAATGTTTTAAATACTTTTTGCAGCATCAGTATCTCTAGTGAAAAATGATCATTTGTTGTAATCTGTGATAGTTGTAAATAACAGCAAATTGCACACATTCTTTTGAATGCTCAGATATATAACAATTCAGATACTTTTATAGCTAAAAACTAAGGGCCTTTGCTCTTTATTTTGATAGAAATAGAAACAACAGAGTATGCATAGCTGAGCGACAATTTCACTATCTTTTGACTTGTATATTGAAGATGATTCAGAATACATTTTTGAAGATAGGTCATTGCTGATTAATGATGTAATAGCCGCTTCTTCTGTGGTTGCTCTCAATAGCACTGTTAGGGATGGGTGAGAAGGGCACATGTATTAAACTTCCTGTGATTGGATTGTTGAACACAACATCTGGTCACCATATCTCACTATGGTCAATGAAATTGAATGATCACTGACATGGAAGCAATTAACTCATCAATGCCTCCACATTCTACCTTTTTGATCAGGGTTACAACAACTTCGTACATGAATCCTATCAGCTAAGTGTAGATCCTAAGGTTCTAAGAAAACAGTCTGACTTTCCTTCTTTCCTGATCAGGGCCACAACAACTTTGTACATGAAACCTACCAGCTTAAGTGTAGAGCTTAGGTTGTAAGCAAACAGTTCTGACTTTCCTTCCTTACTTGACCATAACTTTTTAGCTCTTACTTGTCTTCTTATGACACTTAAATGCCAATGGCTCCTCTCATGTCTGCAAACAATCATAATACAATCAAACAAGCATTCGACCATACAATATATACACAACAAAATTAATAATGTTACAGAAGAAAGTGCTTTTGGATAAAATTGATTACAAAGATATGAAACAATTGAAATCTCCAAAAACCACTGAGTGACGATCAATGATTGCTTGTAAATCTGGATGGGTGGGAGCATTAGATTGATAGACTTCTAATGAACATAATTGGGCCACAAATCTGTCAACTCCTTTCTTAAGCAACTTCTGCATTTGATGAGAGCTTACCATATGTGGGGACTTTTCCTTCAACCCTCTTAGCTCTATTGTCTTTCCTTCTGATTGAAATCTCATGAATAGTTCTTGGAAGTTCATCTCAATTGTTCCCAAAGTAGTAAGCCATTGTACTCCCAAAACAATATTTGTTGCACCCATGGAGATAGCATACATTGGGCTATTGAGGTTATAATCTCCCATGGATAATTTAATGCTATGGCATTTTCCAAAACAACTAACAATACCACCATCTACAATCAAGACCTGAAACTCTGGAGCTGGATATATAAAGCAATTTAGACGAGTAGCAAACTTTTTGTTGATGAAATTATGAGTACTAGTTGAGTCAATCAACACTGTTACTTTTTTCTTCTTTAAGAAACCCACTACCTTGAGAGTTTGTGGGGCACTAAAACCTGAGAGTGCATGACAATAAATGATTGGTTTCAAATCATGTGATTCCTCATCTGACTCCCTAACACCCTCTAATATTGGTTCCTCTTCTTCCGCATTCAGACCTTCAATATGGAACAATTTCTTTTCATTGCATTTATGTACTCGACTATATTTGTTGTCACAATTGAAACACAACCCTTTTGCTCTCTTCTCCTCAATTTGTTGTGGAGTCAACCTACTAGGTTGAGGAAGAGGTGTTGAATATCCTTTCTCTCTTATCCCATTATCCCCTTGCTCTTAGGAATCAAATACTTCTCCTCTACCTTGTGTGCTAAGTTAAAAGACTTAGATATAGAGCTAGGACTAAACATGTGTACCTCATGTTGAATGTGATCTTTGAGACCACCCAAAAATAAATCATTCAAGTTCTCTATAATTGTATCCACTCTTAAGGATAGACTTTGGAATTGTTGAATATAATCCTTGATTGATCCTATTTGTTGAAGTTTAGCTAGCTGGCCGAAGAAGTTGTTTGTTACACTATTGCTATACTGTGATTGGAGCTCCTCCGTAAAAATTGATCATGAGACAATGAGACCCTTTTTCTATCAATGAGTACAAAGCCATTGATACCAAATGAATTGATTTGGTTCTAGACATAGGGAAGCCATTGTGACCATTTGTCCATTTGCGACTTGATGAACATCAAAAATATTCTCCATTTGGTTTATCCATGTTAGTGGATCCTTGCCATCAAACTTGCACATATCCACCTTTGGTATCAAATTTCGAGATCAGGAGCAGCTGACTTGAATGATTCACCTTGATTGCTTGAGGCCTCCTTTCTTGGTTCATTCATATAAGCACTTAACATGCTTCTTATGTTCAATATATCTCCTTTTAGGCCACTCATCTCCATCTTCATTGACCTTGCTGATTTCCTCATTGGGATTAATATCCTCTATTATTACCTCATCCTTATCAGGAGATTTTCCTAGTGTGACAACATTCTTTTTACCTCTTGTTTGAGCCCTTGTCATGATGGCAATAATTTTGGAATAAATCACACAAATGAAACTTAAATTCTTTGAAATTTTTGCTGTAACTTACTAAGGCTAAGATATCGCTTACCTAGAAAAAACTCCAACAAATTAGCAGATTTGCAGCCTTGAGAGTGAATTTGTTGAAAACCCTAATTTTGCAATAAATAACTTATTTCTACTTCAATTTCTCTGACAGTTGGACTGTAGCCTTCTCTATTATGTCTTCAAAGACCCACTAAAAATCAAGATTCAATTCTTCAAGATTTGGGAGATATGCACTTCCAAAAAATTGGGCAGAAACCCTAGTTCTGCAATAATTCACTCAATTCTGCTCCAATTCCTTTGAAATCTGGACTGCAGCTTCTTGAATATGTTCGTCAAAAACCCTTTAAAAATCAGATAAAAATTCTCCAAATTCAAAGAGATATGGTCTTCCCAAAATGACCTCCAATGTTAAGAAAATGCCTAGCCTCTACGGTGCCAAGATCATGCTTTGATACCACTTGTAATGAAATAACTTGCACAATAGAAGAATACGATAGAAAATACACTGCAATTACTTGATAATAACTGAGAATAACAAGCCACTTCGAGGGGAAAACCTCTAAATATCTTCAATGAGAACACAATTCACAATATGATGTTGAAATATGACTCACTACCTCCTATATATACCTTATTCATGCCTAGGATATCACCCAGGCCTTAGGCCAATCTAAATGACTAAATAACAATATAATAATAATAATATGACTTAATTAAGAGTTAAAATAGCCACAAGTCGACTATTCATAACCCTATGTACACTAATATTAAGGGCGTAGCATTCTATAACACTTCTTTGGGTTCCACATGCATAAGAAGACATTGAGAACCCAAAGGAACACGTGCTTCAAGAGATTGAACAAATGGTATCTTTGACACTTGGATAATATATCATACATGGACCTGCAAAATAGGAATTGGTTGGGGCATTTGAAGCTTTTGGAATATAGAAGGATCATGTAGTTCTTCCCCTTTGTAACTAATCTGTAGGTTCACGTAATCTGCTCGTTTGCTATCAGTTTGGACATTGTACAAACTCCATTGTGTTGTATTGCATTCTCAGCACCATATAATCCATCTTTAAAATTTAACTCACACAAATACATACTTTTGGTTTGTACGTGTGAATATTATCATGTTCATGACAAATAGAAGAGTTACGTTTCTATTCCTTGTATTCAAAAAATGTGTAAAGTTGATTCCTCATTTGTTTCTGTATTTTATTGCATCTTCAATATAACATGCAGGTTCATGTAATCTGCTTGATTGCTATCAGTTTGGACATTGTACCAACTCCATTGTGTTGTATTGCATTCTCAGCACCATTTAATCCATCTTTAAATTTGACTCACATGAATACATACTATTGGTTTCAATGTCTAGCATTTGTACATGTGAATATTATCATCTTCATGTCAAATAGAAGAGTTATATTTCTATCCCGTGTATTCAAAAAATGTGTAATATTGATTCCTCATTTGTTTCTGTATTTTATTGCATCTTCAATATAACATGCAGGTTAATCAGTTAGATCCCTTTTCTAGTTGGTTTGTGATTTTCATCGTGCCAGGTCTAGCTTTGACATGATCATCCAAACAAAAGTATAGAATAAACAAGCTAGTGGGGTATCACATCATTTAATTGCGTATGAAATTTTCATCTGTTTCTATTAATCTGCTAGTGACATTGACAGCATCTCTTCTAATAATAACATCTATAAAGATAGGCAGGCAAGCATACGTTCCTAACTATTTTGTGATGTTTTTAGCTTGACAATCAGTATATGTGCCTTTAGCTATGTTGTTCTTGGAGACACTATTGATTCATTCAGCTGGTGGTGGCTGGGAACAAATAGAATGAGATGTTTGGATTTGGCACCTTATGAATTTATTAATGTCTTTTAAATTGTGTCTATTTTCCATAAATTCTTGTATTTCTTCTAAGCTTTTATGTTGATGCTATGATATTAACATGATTACTTTTGCTGTTACAAATCCAGTTGTAGCCATTCTAGATTAGTATTTTCAATTTTCAATGAGAAAGTTACATAAATCCATATTTGATTGATATCATCCTTATCTTTTTGTTTTCCTTCTTGTGCTTCTTGCTCCGCTTTTTAATTTGTGCATTTTTCTTTTAGTAGTAGTTCTTTTACCAATTTATATGTATTTTTTTAATCTAAACCTTTCTTTTTAAGCAATTAATATGCTTGGTCAAACAATCATCTTGCATTTGTATCTGCACTTGTGTTAGGGAGCTAGATTGTGTTCGGAAGAGAGAAAAAAATAGCCATTGTTTAATTAATCAATTACATCTCAATGTAATTGAATGATGCCTGACCTAGCATCATATTAGTGTTAGTACCAAGAGCAGAGAACAAATAGGGATAGGGGCTATTGAAGTGAAACTGATGGAGGTCCAGTTTGGATTGATCCTCCATCTATTTAATCTAATTGGTAAATTGGGGGATTGATGTGTATCCTTGGAAAGTGACTCACTCCTAAATGTCATAATGGTTAGGATTGATGTTAAGACTGTATGAAAGTGAAATTGGCCCTTCTTTTCATGTTCTCGAATCTATGCCATGTATATATGATATTAGTCATCAGTCACATCACATATATAATAGAATATGAGGGATTAGTCTGTTGATGTTATCATGCAACGTCGGGTGTCTATTCCAGCCGATCTCCTTTACAATGTTGAATAAATTAAATGATAGCCATTGGCTATTTAATTTATAGAGATAGTGATTTATTATGATAAGGCACGTCCTTTGTATTAAAAGATAATTAATTATAATGAAGGCTCCAATTCATGAAGAGGCATGATTCTTGGTGAGGCCGACATCATACATATTGTGGACGCGATTTTTTGAAGGGACACATTCCTTTTAGTATGGACGCGATTTTGAAGGACACATTCTTCTATGAAGGCCGACATGATGCTTTGAAGGGTCACGTCTTCCACTCCTTTTTGTATATATGTTCGATGGCATTTCATTGATTCACATTCATTCATTCCACATCCATTTGTTGTTCAATTTAGTTTGATATTCTTGGTGCGAATGGAAGGTGTAAGAAGATATCAAGAGCAGATTGATATTCTGTTGAAGGCTGAGTTTATAATTAGTGAATTACATCATCTTGTATCTGTGTTGCATCAGATTGTGGTGCTTATATTTGGCCTTCATATTGGCCTCTTGTAAAGGAGACAATTCTTGTTGACATTCAATATATAAGTGATATATTGTTGCTGGGTTTTTCTCCCTCAAGTGGAGGGTTTTCCCAGGGTATCTGCTGTGTTATTGTCTGATTTTGAATTAAATTTCTGTGCTTTACATCTGATCATAAAACTAACATGGTATTAGAGCGGGTATAAGGAAGATCTTGATCGGGTTTAGTCTAGCAACGATACTCTTAATTCTCTTTCTCATCTTTGATCACTTCTATCTCTTCATCAAGATGGTGAACAGACTCAAGATTGAGGATAGACTTGAGGGAGCAACAAATTTCACAACTTGGAGATTTAGAGTTATGCTTGCCTTGGAGGAAAACGAATTGGCCGAGTTCGTGGAGAGCAAAGTCCCCGAGCCTACTGATGAGGAAGAGAAGATTCAATGGAAGAAGAAAGATACTAAGGTGAAGAAGATGCTAGTTGATTCTGTGAAGGACCATATTGTACCAATCATCTCTAAGTTGAAGACAACAAGATAGATGCTTAAGACTTTGGAGGCGATGTATGAGATCAACGACACAAGCCATGCACTTGCATTAAAGCAACAACTTCATTATGTTAAGATGGCGAAAGGAGAATCTGTCATTGCTTACTTCATGAAGATTTCCGAATTGAGAGATCAGCTCTCTACCATTGGTCATATTGTTGATGACAAGGATTTGACCATGCTAGCCCTTAATAGTCTTCCTTCATCTTGGGAGTCTTACATTCAAGGAATCAGCGCGAGATCGAAACTTCCTAAGTTTGATTGTTTGAGGGCAGATTGTATTCAAGAAGAATCTAGGTTGGCTGCGAGAGGTATTGGTCAAAGCTCTACTAATGAAGACATTCATGTTCTTGCCACTCAATCCTCGAAGAAGAAAGGGAAAGGTGGAAAGAAAGGATATTTCAAGAGCAATAGAGATAAGGGATCTGATGGTGCTCTTGCATTCAAGAAGAAGAAGGATCTATCTTGTGTTGAATGTTTTAGATGTGACAAGTATGGTCACTATGCAAAGGACTGCCCAACCATGCCTAAGCAGCAAGCTTCCATTGTTGGTGTTGATGAGATCTCTCCGCAGAAGGATTCAAGTGAATTTCTATTCTATTCTGCCTTGTCAAGCAATGTGCCTACCGACACCAACACTTGGTTGATTGATAGTGGTGCCTCTCGCCACATCACCGAATTTAGGGAGCATCTAACTGATTTGGTGGAGAGAGATTCTAGTGAACAAGTCCTTATGGGAGATGATGTTAGTTACTTTGTGAAAGGAGTTGGGACCTCCTCTCTTCACTTGGATTCTGACATTTCATTGCAGTTGAGTGATGTTCTATTTGTTCCAGGCATCAAGCAAAACCTTGTCTCTATTTCAGCCTTGGAGGACAAGGGGTACCAAGTTGCATTTTCAGAAGGCAAAGTCCTTGTATGGACGAAGAACTCAAATTTCAAGATTGCTCGGGTGATTGGAGTTAGATATGAGAGCTTGTACAGACTATGCACTTGTCCACTTCAAGCTCTATTGCATGATTCTTCAAGTTCGTGTGAACTTTGGCATCGAAGATTGGCTTACCTACACTTTCAAGCACTACCTACCATGGAGAGGATGGTCACGGGCCATTCGAAACTCAACCAGGAGCATGAAGGTACTTGCAGAGGCTGCACTTTGGGTAAGAATACAAAAGGTCCATTTCATAGTAGTGAAAGTAGATCCAAATGTATTCTAGATCTTATTCATTTTGATTTATGTGGTCCAATGTTTGTTGCTTCTTCGAGTGGTTTCTTGTATTACATTATTTTTATTGATGACTACTCTAGAAAGACTTGGATTTATTTCTTGAAATCTAAAGAATTTGAGGAGGTATTAGAGAGGTTCAAAGAATTCAAAGCTTAGGTGGAGAATTTGTTTGGGAAGAGGATTAAAGTTTTGAGATCCGATAACGGAGGAGAGTACATTTTCGGCAGCTTCCGTAACTTTTGCATTGAAGCTGGGATTAAGAGGGAGTTCTGTGTCCCTTATAATCCTCAATAGAATGGTGTTGCTGAAAGGAAGAACAGATCTATTGTGGAAGTAGCTAGAGCCATGATTCATGACCAAGATCTGCAAAACTTCCTTTGGGCTGAAGCATCCAGGATAGTTGTTTATGTTCAGAACAGAAGTCCTCATCGAATTTTGGAGAACATGACTCCTGAAGAAGCATTCACAGGGGTGAAGCCGAAAGTGAGTCATTTGAAGATCTTTGGTTGTCCTATATATGTTCATGTGCTTAAGGACAAAAGGACAAAGTTGGAACCTTCTAGCAAGAAGGGGATATTTGTAGGTTACAGTGAGACATCAAAAGCCTTCAGAATCTACATTCTAGGCCAGAAGTTGATCGAGATCAGTAGAGATGTCATATTTGAAGAGGATGTTGCATTCAGAAGATCCAAGGGCACTCACATGGAGATAGATAATGAAGAGTCTCCTCGGGATATGGAAGTTGACCATGCTCCTGAGATTCAAAAGGAGGCTCCTAAACCTAAAGAAGATGATGATCCAGTTGAGCCCTTGGAACCTACTGATGGGCCTACAGATATTGTGATTGGAAGAAAAAGGCCTCTTTGGGCTAGGCAAACAATGCAGGAGGCAGAAAGGTTTGTAGCCCCAAGAGGAACATTCAGAGAAAGTAAGAGACCTCATAAGTTTTCCAGCTATGTTGCCTTGATGAGTCAAATCATTGAATCCAAGCCTTCCAGTGTTGAGGAAGCTTCTAGTCATCAGGTTTGGAGAGATGCTATGTTTGAAGACTATGAATCCATTCTCAAGAATGATGTTTGGGACATCGTACCTAGACTTGAAGGAAAATCTGTGGTATCTTCTAAGTGGCTCTTCAAGATCAAGCATGCGGCTGATGGGGGCATTGAGAAGTATAAGGCTAGGTTCATGGCTAGAGGATTCTCACAGTAAGAGGTAGTTGACTATGAGGAAACTTTTGCTCCAGTTGCTCGTTATACTTCAGTCAGGACCATCATTGCTATTGCAGCATCTAAAGGATGGAAGATTCACCAGATGGACGTGAAGACAACATTTCTAAATGGTGTAATCGAGGAAGAGGTATACATTGAGCAACCTGATGGTTTTGAGGTGCATGGGAAGAAATCTCATGTTTGTAGGTTGAAGAAGGCTTTGTATGGCCTTAAGTAGGCTCCTCGTGCTTGGTATGAAAGAATTGATCATTACCTGTCAAACTTGGGCTTCTCCAAGAATGATGTTGATTCAAACCTCTACTTTAAGGTAATTGATGGCGAAGCATTGATCTTGGTTCTGTATGTTGATGATTTGATTCTTACTGGAGAAGATCACCTCATTATCAAATGTAAGAAGGAGTTAGCTTCTGAATTTGAAATGAAGGATCTTGGTCTCATGCACTACTTCCTTAGTTTAGAAGTATGGTAGAAGCCTGATGAGATGATTCTAAGTCAAGAGAAGTATACCATTGATATTTTGAAGAGATTTGGTATGATGGATTGTAAATCCATGTTTATGCCTATGGAGACCAACTTGCATAAGTTGAAAGAGGCTGCAGCTAGTTCAGATTTGGTGGATTCCACGATGCATAGGCAGTTGATTGGATCGTTGATGTATCTAGTCAATACTAGACTAGATATTTTCTATGCAGTGCATATTTGCTATGTAGTGAGTGCACTTAGTCAGTTCATGTGTGAACCAAGGCAAATACATCTAGTTGCAGCGAAGCATATATTGAGATACTTGCATGGCACAGTTGGGTATGGCTTGAGATATTCTTTTGGTGTGGACTTATAGCTGCATGGATATACTGATTTTGATTGGGTAGGGTGTGTCACTGATCAAAAGAGCACCTTTGGATGTTGTTTTAGTTTGGGGTCTGTGATGATCTCCTGGCATAGCAGGAAGCAGTCTTCAGTGGCATTGAGTACAACAGAGGCCGAGTATATTGCAGCTTGTGTGGTAGCTCGAGAAGCAGTGTGGTTTCGGAAGCTCCTTGCAGGATTGTTTGGACAATTGATGGAGCCAACTGTCATTCATTGTGATAACCAAAGCTGTGTGAAGCTTTCTGTCAATCCTATGTTTCATGACAAAACTAAACATGTTGAGATCAAATACCATTATATCAGAGATATGGTATTGAGGAAAGCAATCCAGTTGAAGTATATCAACACTCATGAGCAGACGACAGACATTCTCACCAAGCCTTTCTCCAAGATAAAGTTTGTGTACTTTCGAGACAAGCTTGGTATGGTGGAGAATGAAGCCCTAGTCGAGGAGTCTTAGTATCAACGATCTTCTTTAATGCATTTCTCTTTGAGAGAGATTTGAGGTGAAAGCCCTTGTTTCCACCCTTTGGGAGAGCCATGGTGGATGTCATGTGTGTGACTCCATGACAACATCATGTGAGAGAGTCCGTGATGATTTTTCTTGTACTTGTGTTTTCATCCTCTAGGGGAGCCATGGTGAAC
Source organism: Sequoia sempervirens (assembly GCA_007258455.2). Classification (NCBI taxonomy): domain Eukaryota; kingdom Viridiplantae; phylum Streptophyta; class Pinopsida; order Cupressales; family Cupressaceae; genus Sequoia; species Sequoia sempervirens. The sequence goes on along the minus strand of VDFB02289873.1, from coordinate 24,104 downwards.
ATCACAATGAGGTGACAACATCACGTTAAGTGATGAGCACTTGTACTCATTTACCATCCATGGGAGTAGCCATTATAGTTGATATCACGATGAGGTGATATCTTTCCTTTCCACATATCGGAGTAGCCATTGTGGTTGACATCACGATGAGGTGATATGTCTTATGCAGTTGGAATTATCTTGCCTAGCTGAGAGGGAGTGTTGATGTTATCATGCAGCGTCGAGTGTCATAGCCGTTGGCTATTTAATTTATAGAGATAGTGATTTATTATGATGAGGCACGTCCTTTGTATTAAAAGATAATTAATTATAATGAAGGCTCGAATTCATGAAGAGGCATGATTCTTGGTGAGGCCGACATCATACATATTGTGGACGCGATTTTTTGAAGGGACACATTCATTTTATTATGGATGCGATTTTGAAGGGACACATTCTTCTATGAAGATAAACATGATGCTTTGAAGGGTCATATAAACCACTCCATTATGCATATATGTTCGATGTCATTTCATTGATTCACATTTGTTCATTCCACATCCATTTGTTGTTCAATATAGTTCGATATTCTTGGTGCAAATGGAAGGTGTAAGAAGATATCAAGAGCAGATTGATATTCTGTTGAAAGCTGAGTTTATAATCAGCAAATTACATCATCTTGTTGTATCTGTGATGCATCAGATTGCGGTGCTTATATTTGGCCTTCATATCGGCCTCTTGTAAAGGAGACAATTCTTGTTGACATTCAATATATAAGTGATATATTGTTGCTGGGTTTTCTCCCTCAAGTGGAGGGTTTTCCCAGGGTATATGTTATGTTATTGTCTGATTTTGAATTAAATTTCTGTGCTTCACATCTGATCATAAAACAACAGTCATCTATTGTAATGTCCCCTTTCTAGCCAGTGGTTTGGGGTTAGCCTATGACTACGGTTCCTATAGGCTAGTGAGACGTCTAGGGAACTCATTGGGGAGATTCAGGCTCTTCAGTAGGCGTGATGTTTCATTCCGGCTTATTCAACTCATTGTTCTAGCATTTAGTTGGCCGTTCAAAGGCATTTGAGGAGTTCACCATTGATACTTGCTATTTATAGTAAGTAATATCAGGCTTTGTGATGGCATACCTACAGTTGGTAATGGTGATAGGACACTCTTGGGAGATTATTGCTAGACTTTTGCGAGGAGTTATTGAATTAATATGTCACGCTACTTAAATGATATTTTATTATTAAAGTGACTTATTAATTTAATGTTATAAAGTTACTTTGATAAAGTACTTTATAACTTGGCCGTTAAATAAAGTAATAAAGTGACTTTATTAAAAGAATGCATTTTTTAGTCACTTTATGAATATTTAAGTGAAGGGGCGCTTTTCAAGACAAAGATAAAATATTAAAATATTATGCAAAGGCAAGTTGGCATGGGATTGTGAGTTGGAAAGATATTAATACTCCCAAGATGTTTCATTCCGGCTTATTCAACTCATTGTTCTAGCATTTAGTTGGCCGTTCAAAGGCATTTGAGGAGTTCACCATTGATACTTGCTATTTATAGTAAGTAATATCAGGCTTTGTGATGGCATACCTACAGTTGGTAATGGTGATAGGACACTCTTGGGAGATTATTGCTAGACTTTTGCGAGGAGTTATTGAATTAATATGTCACGCTACTTAAATGATATTTTATTATTAAAGTGACTTATTAATTTAATGTTATAAAGTTACTTTGATAAAGTACTTTATAACTTGGCCGTTAAATAAAGTAATAAAGTGACTTTATTAAAAGAATGCATTTTTTAGTCACTTTATGAATATTTAAGTGAAGGGGCGCTTTTCAAGACAAAGATAAAATATTAAAATATTATGCAAAGGCAAGTTGGCATGGGATTGTGAGTTGGAAAGATATTAATATTTTATTGTTGAAAAAGCAAAACCCTAATCTTGGGTGTGGATTTGGAAAAGGCATATGGAGAGGAAAGAACATTGTATTCATCATCCAAGTTTAACATTCAAAAACAGAAAACTAAGCACAGGGTTGTAGGTATGAAGATTCAAGCTGATCTGAGGATGGGAAGCCTCGATTAGGATAGGATTTATAGGCATGAGAGACCGTCTAAGGGGTCTATTATGGATGGATTCACACAAAGACCATCAATCTGAGCATTCACAGATTTACTTAGCATTTTACTTTCAATATTTATAGTTTACATCAAAAGATTTGAATAAGGTAGAGAGCATTTAGTAGTTGCACGCCTCTACAAGGCAAGTGGTATTGATGACCTTGCATACTTCATTTAGCACATGCTGGTTACCCAAATCAGGCCGTACTTGTTCGAAATCCTTACATAATTCATGCCATATAGGTCTACTATAGAGAATAGGGTTTATTACAGCAAAAAGGAGGATTAAAGTTGGCACGTGGGAGTCTTGAGGCTTTACAAGCCAATAGAGGAAACACGTGGGTCTCTAGCAACAAACCAATTTGGTTTATAGGTTGCAAATTCCTTGCTTGAGGACGTCCAACAACATTCAACAAACCAGCATCAAAACCACAAAGAAAAAAGAGCAAATTGAAGCATGGCGTCCTTGCATTTGATTGTCGTGATTGCTTTGTAAAAACCTAGGTTCCGAACTATTGCATTTTGGCTTATGGGTATGTTCTTATAATGTTCTGAATAAATAAAGATTAGTGGGTTTCAATTATTTACGCAATTTCCCTTTCGTTATTGTTTCATGCAATTTTTTGAAATTTTCGGCACTGCTACCGACACTAAATAAAAAAAAGTCAGAATTTAATAGAAAACTCAAAAGTCAGTTTTGAAACCTTGACGGGACATCATAGTGGTATCAGAGCACAAAATATCCTTCCATCCTGTGCGGTTGATTCATGAGTGAGAAAGAACAGACTTATCACAGGGGTTCACAGTTGTGGCAACCTCCGCAGCTGCAGGAGGGTGAAACTATCTCAGGGGTTTTAGGAATCCATAATTCTCCAGAGATACCAAGGAGTCTATCTAGTGACAGTGAAAGCATTGCAAGTACAATGATTGAGAAAGACAAATGGCATGCTGGATCTGTTAGCCTAGATGCCAGGAGAGAACGGAAATTTGATACTATGATGGATATGTTGGCCAAATTCTTGCACAAAATGAACCAGGTTCCTACTCCTAGTCATATAGGACAACATGATAATTCTAGTAGTTCTAATGTAGAGTTGGAGAACAAACCAAGGATTTCACTCAATACCACATCTAGGCCCTTGCAGCCTACCTTTACATGCAGGGTTGAGACCCCTGTTCATTAGGAACAACTTCTTGAGCAACCAACAAACATGGTCGATGAGGCTAGGGCTAGCCATGCAGAATATTCTTCACTTCCTCCTGACATCAGGAACATGTTAACATTTGACTAGTTCCTGAACCAGAGGAGACAGAGGGCAGTGGTAGTTGGCAGACTAGAGACTCGAGCACCACAAGGTACCAGAGATCTCCAGCAGGCGGTGAGCAAAATTACATTGGAGCATTTTGATGGAGGCCATCGTTGTACCGCATGTGGTGGTGTTCAGAAGTTAGATAACTTCCTCTCCTTGAGGCCCATGCCTGAGGAAGAGGCAATCAGGTTCGCCACACTAACATCTAGATGGCATAGCTCACGAGTGGTGGTACCACAGTTTGGTGACTTTGTGACAAGGTCAATCATATCTTATGATGAGTTCACTAACAAACTCATTGAACAATTTGATAGGAGAGATCTGGAGGTCTTCTTTCAAGAACTTGCACAACTTAAGCAAGTTAGGACATTAGAGGCCTATATCTTAGAGTTTCAGTGGATATCAGTGATGGTCACTGGTATATCAGAGAGAAGGTTGGTAGTGCTTTTCAGTGAGGGTCTCTTAGAACCCTTACGTGGATGGATCAAAGCCTTTGATCCACCTTCTTTACAGGATGCTATGAAGAAGGCAAGAGATATGGAGCTTGCTGCCCCAAAAAACAAGTTTCTGCCAAAACCATTTTCTTCCTCAAGGGACAAAGCACCAAATAAATTTTCAGACCAGCAAAGGAAACCCTTTCAAAAACTTAGCGATGAGACCCTCCAAGACTTGAGAAGGAAAAAATTATGCTTCACTTGCAAAGGGCCATGGGAAAAGGGTCATGTGTATCCTCTCAAGAGTTAAATGAATCAGTTGGAGTACTATTATGAGGATGAATCAGATTCTGAAAATTCAGAACAGCAGGTTGATTAGGAAGGGAATGATGAAAATAGTGCCTTAGAAGGCTCGGAAAAAGGAAGGGAAGAAGTTTCACCTAAAACTCAACTCTCGAGCATTCAGAGAGAAGGATCTTTTAGGATTAGAGGAGTCTTGAGTGGGCAGTATGTGATTACCTTGCTTGACACAGGAGCTACTCATAATTTCATAGATGAGGGCTTGGTTGCTAACGTGGACTCAAGACCCAAGAGTTTGAGGGATTCAAGGTGAGAGTAGCTGATGGGTTTACACTTAGTTGTAATCGAATGATTCCAAATCTTACATTGTAGCTGAATGATTATGAGTTCCAAGTAGATTTTTATGTCGTTGGCATGGGAGAGTTGGATGTTGTACTCGACATGAAGTGGCGTCATGCTATTGGGGAGTTTACCCTCAATTTGCGAGTTATGGAGATGAAATTTGAAGCATGTATTGAGGGGTATGTCCTATGGGAGTCTTAGAGTTATCTCACTCAAGAGGATTGAGAGATTGATCAAGCATGATCAAGTTGAGTGGGCTGTAGAGTGTTATACCTTGCCATCATAGGTTGAGCAACAGAAGCATGAGTATCCACTTGACATACAGACATTGAGAGACAAATATAGTAAGGTGTTTGAGAGTTTACCTCATGGGAGACCACCCGATAGAGGGTTTGAGCACATCATAGAGCTTGAGGATGGTGCTAAGCCGGTCATTATTACTCCCTATAGGCATCCTAAGAGGATGAAGGATGAGATTGAGAAGATGATAAAGGAACTCCTGGAGATGGGTCATACTCGACCAAGTAAAAGTCCATTTGTGTCTTCCATTGTCCTGGTGAAGAAAAAAGATGGCACTTTGCAGATGTGTATTGACTACAGAGCATTGAATAAAAAGACTATTAAGAACAGGTACCCAATTCTGCGGATTGATGAATTGCACGAAGCATGCTTCTTTTCCAAGATAGATCTTTGATCTAGCTATCACCAAGTTCGGGTTAGAGAGGAGGATGTGGAGAAGATGACATTTCGTTGCCATTGCCATTATGGTCACTATGAGTTTTTGGTTATGCCTTTCGGCCTAACCAATGCTCCAACCACCTTTCAGTCCTATATGAACAAGATCTTCAAAGATTAGTTGAGGAAGACAGTCCTCGTCTTCTTCGATGATATACAAGTCTTTAGCAAGACTTGGGTTGATCATCTAGCACATTTGGATTCAGTGTTGGGCACATTGGAGAGTGAATCTCTATTCACCAAGGAATCAAAATGTGACTTCGACATGAGAGAGTTATTGTACTTGGGGCATATCATCAGTGCTGAGGGAGTCAAGATGGATTTTGAGAAGGTGAAGGCTATAGTTGACTGGCCTCCTCCTACGAATCTCACACAACTTAAGGGATTCTTTGGGTTATGTGGTCTCTATAGTCGCTTCGTCAAGGGCTTTTCACAGCATGCAACTCCACTCACGGATTTGACAAAAAAGGGGGCTTTTGTTTGGACTCTAGGAGCACAAGAGTGTTTTGAAAAGTTCAAATAGTTGATGAGCTCGTGTTTGGTACTCATTATTCCGGATTTCACACGACTGTTTGAGCTTCAGTGTGATGCCTTGGGAGAAGGCATTAGTGTTGTCTTAATGTAGGATAAGCACCCCATCGCTTTTGGGAGCAAGAAACTTTGGGGTCTTGAGAGGGGTTACAAAATTTATGATAAGGATATGTTAGCCATCATGCATGCCTTGGCTAAATTCAGACAGTATTTGGTGGGTAGCAAATTTTTAGTGAAGACAAACCATAATAGTCTAAACCATTTCCTAAGTCAACGTGACCTCAACGATCGGCAACAAAAATGGGTTAGCAAGTTGTAGGCTTATGATTTTGACATAGCATATGTCAAGGGTAAGAAATATATAGTTGTTGATGCCCTTTCAAGGAGACCTTACTTGTGCTCTCTAGGTGAGGTTATAGAAGATTAGAGAGATTTGATTGTAGTTGAGTATGCTAAGGATAAGTGAGCCTTTGAGCTCATTGATGGTAAATTTGCAGATGACAAGTACACCTTTGTGAATGACCTCATCATTTACAAAGGGTGGAATTTTCTTGTGCCAGGATCCTCTATGAAGAAGAGGATATTGAGAGCCTTTCATGATGCCCCAATGGTAGGTCATACAGGTTACTTTAAAACCTACAGGCAAATTAAGGAGCGGTTTACTTGGAAAGGGCTCAAATCAGAGGTACTCAAGTATGTGAGAGAATGTCCTACATGCTAGTAGAACAAGCAGGAGCACTCTTTCCCTACAGGTTTATTGCAGCCCCTACCCATTCCTAATTGGAAGTGGGAGTGCATATCCATGGATTTCATGACGGGTTTACCCAAAACTCAGAGCAAAGATTGCATTTATGTAGTGGTTGATAGACTCATGAAGTTTGGACACTTTTTCTCGATTTCAACTACTTTCACGACAGTGTAGATTGGTGATTTAGATCCTCTATGAAGAAGAGGATATTGAGAGCCTTTCATGATGCCCCTATGGCAGGTCATACAGGTTACTTTAAAACCTACAGGCAGATTAAGGAGTGGTTTACTTGGAAAGGGCTCGAATCAGAGGTACTCAGGTATGTGAGAGAGTGTTCTACATGCTAGTAGAACAAGCAGGAGCACTCTTTCCCTACAGGTTTATTGCAGCCCCTACCCATTCCTAATTGGAAGTGAGAGTGCATATCCATGGATTTCATGACGGGTTTACCCAAAACTCAGAGCAGGGATTGCATTTATGTAGTGGTTGATAGACTCACGAAGTTTGCACACTTTTTCCCGATTTCAACTACTTTCACGGTAGTGTAGGTTGGTGATTTGTTTTTTAGAGAGATATCCTAGTTGCATGGGCTACCTCAGAATATAGTAAGTGATCGGGACAACAAATTTATGAGTCATTTTTAGTAGGAGTTATTCAGACTCAGTGGCACGAAACTCACTTAGAGCACAAGCTACCACCCACAAACGGATGGACAGACCGAAATAGTTAATAAATGGGTGGAGGGATACCTGAGGAGCTACATTGTAGGGCGGCAAAAGGCCTGGGTCAAGTGGTTGCATTTATGTGCGTATTGTTATAATACTACATACCACATGTCTATACAAATGACACCATTCATGGAACTCTATGGTTATGAAACCCCCAATTTCTTGGATTTGCTATTTGGAGATAGTATGGTGCCCAGTGTGAAGGATTTGTTGCAGGACAGCCAAGACATTATGAGATCTCTGCAGGAGAATATACAAAAGGCTTAGAATCAGTAGAAGCAATATGCAGATCAGCGCAAAGTTGAGCATTCATTTGAGGAAGGTGATATGGTTTATCTCATGCCGTAGCCTTACAGGCAATCCACTCTAAGGAAGAGTGGCTATGGGAAGCTCAAGCCACGATACTATGGACCATTTCGAGTAGCTAGGCGGATTGGTAAGGTGGCTTGGCTTACGAGTTGGATTTATTAGTAGAGAGCAAAGTTCACCATGTGTTCCATGTATCTTGCCTGAAGAATGCATTGGGGCATAATGTGACACCTTCTACAACGTTACCACCCTAGGATGAGGAGGGGAAATTGGTTCTTATTCTTGAGGCTATCATTGATACCAAAGAGCACAACTTGAGATGGAGAGTCATTAGGGAATACTTGGTTAAGTGGAAGGACTTGTCGATTGAGGATGTGGGAGAATGAGGACATTTTGTAGCATCCAAAGTTGAGATTGCTTGAGGACAAGCAATTTCAGGGAGGGCGGACTGTAATGTCCCCTTTCTAGCCAGGGGTTTGGGGTTTTGGGGTTAGCCTATGATTACAATTCTCATAGGCTAGCGAGACGTTTAGGGAACTCATTGGGGAGATTCAAGCTCTTCAGTAGGCGTGATGTTTCATTCTGGCTTATTCAACTCACTGTTCTAGCATTTGGTTTGCCGTTCAAAGGCATTTCAAGAGTTCACCATTGATACTTGCTATTTATAGTAAGTAATATCAGGCTTTGTGACGGCATACTTGCAGTTGGTAATGGTGATAGGACACTCTTGGGAGATTATTGCTAGAATTTTGCCAAGAGTTATTGAATTAATAAGTCATGTTACTTTAATGATATTCTATTATTAAAGTGACTTATTAATTTAATGTTATAAAGTTACTTTGATAAAGTACTTTATAACTTGGTCGTTAAATAAAGTAATAAAGTGATAAAGTGACTTTATTAAAAGAATGCATTGTTTAGTCACTTTATGAATATTTAAGTGAAGGGGGTGCTTTTCAAGATGAAGATAAAATATTATGCAAAGGCAAGTTGGTGTGGGATTTTGAGTTGGACAAATATTAATATTTTATTGTTGAAAAAGCAAAACCCTAATCTTGGGTGTGGATTTGGAAAAGGCATAAGGAGAGAAAAGAACATTGTTTTCATTATCCAAGTTTAACATTCAAAAACAAAAAATTGAGCACAGGGTTGCAGGTGTGAAGATTCAAGCTGATCTGAGGATGGGAACCCTCGATTAGGACAGGATCTATAGGCATGGGTGATCATCTAAGGGTTCTATTATGGATGGATTCATGCAAAGACCATCAATCCAAGCATTCACAAATTTACTTAGCATTTTACTTTCAGCATTTATAGTTTACATCAAAAGATTTGAATAAGACAGAGAGCATTCAGTAGTTGCACACATCTACAAGGCAAGTGGGTATTGATTACCTTGCATACTTCATTTAGCACGTGTTGGTTACCTAAATCAGGCCATACCTATTCAGAATCCTTGCATAATTCAGGCCGTACAGGTCTGCTATAGAGAACAAGGTTTATTACAACAAAAAGGAGCATTAAAGTTGGCACGTGGGAGTCTTGAGGCTATACAAGCCAAGAGAGGAAACACGTGGGTCTCTAGCAGCAAACCGATTTGGTTTATAGGCTGCAAATTCCTTGCTTGAGGATGTCCAACTACATTCAACAAACCAGCATCAAAACCACAAAGAAAAAAGAGCAAATTGAAGCATGGCGTCCTTGCATCTAATTGCCGTGATTGCCTTGTAAAAACCTAGCTTCTGAACTATTGCATTTTGGCTTATGGGTATGTTCTTATAATATTTTGAATAAATAAAGATTACTGGGTTTTCAATTATTTACACAATTTCCCTTCCATTATTGTTTTATGCACTTTTTTTGAAATTTACAGCATTGTTGCCGGCACCAAAAAAAAAAAAAAAGTCAGAATTTAATAGAAAACTCAATAGTCAGTTTTGAAACCATGACGGGACATCATATCTATCCTTTATGGATGGATGAGGACTTGACAAAATAAAAGATCATTTATATGCTTGACCTCTGGGCATCCTCTTGATGGAGGACTTTTCTTGTGCTGACACAAAGGTCTGGCTTTGAACTGGTATCATTGACACACTCCATGGTAACAAAAAATAAGCATGAATGTCCTCAATTGACCTAGGAATTTTTTTAAGCTGAGATGCCAACTCCTAGTGGGCATTTTACAAAACCAAAGTGGAAAAAGAATTTTGTTTCTACAAATTTCAAAATCAAATTTAAGCATTTTATTTCTTGCCTATAGGGAAATTTCCCTCCATCTTCAAGCATATTCCAATTACATGGAATTACATAAAACTAAAAGCTAATGTCATCCGTCATTTATCCATCATGCTCTTTCTTCTTTTATCATTCCCCTTTGTTTGATTCAAACTTGGAAAGGCATTGGTGAAAGACACTACCAATTTAAGATGACACTTTTTTAATCCACAAGTCTTTCATATTTTTGATCTTGAGTTTTACAAGCTTTTTATGAAGAACAGGTTCATCCATTTTGGTGTAGCCTTTTGATCTTATCTTTAATTCCATGGAGGCAAAAGGATGCTGTAAACCATCTTGCCCAACTTTTCCGCCCCAATTGGCTGATGGATGGACTTACCACCATATTTTTTCTCCGTCTGATATGCTGGTATGAGATTTTAAAATTCCTAGTTTTCATCTTAATTTCTTGAATAATATTGTATTATCAGTCATTGAACTGCTCCTTATTGGTTCCTTCTACAATAGCATTGAGCTACTTTCCACTTAAAAGTTTTCGCCATATATTTTTCTTTGGCAGTCCTATTCCTTCTTAGAGAGCCATTGCTTCTGCCTTATTATTTGTAGTCAATCCCATGGACTGAAAACATTGACAGAGGTTGTCCATTATCGTCTTCTCCTCATGGTAATCCTGGATTTCCTTTCACAGTGCCATCAAGTTTTTTCCACACTTTTTAGGCCTTTTTATCCGATTCCCATAAAACCCATCATTGGAGATTTTAATCAAAGTCCATCTATTTTGAGTTTCTCATCTTCTTCAGATGGCTTATTTGATAAAGGTTTCCAAGTATTGATTGATTCTAATGTTAAAGCTTCTATTCTCTCCCCGCCATTCTTTAGGTTGGATTTTCTTTTTCCCAAAAAGTTACTGAATTTTCATTCTGGGCACAAATTCCAAATTATAATGTCTAGACTTACTGTTTAGGTGGATTTAAAATCTCATCTTAAAAGTTGGCCAAATTCCTTTACTCTACATATTCCAGGCCAACCCATTGTACTTCCATTTTACTAAACTGTCTTCTCTAAATCTTCCTTGGCATCTTAAAATGCAGAGTAGAGAATCCCCATCTCCTGAGTTGATCTCGCACAAATAACACCTTGAAGGCCAGGGAGTGATCATTCCTTCACTGCTTGTGTGGGATCAAATGAAGAGTTTCATGAGCTGACAGGGTCCCATTTAATATCTCTCTTCCTGCTACAAAATCTTCTTTTTCTTCTTTATAATATTGTGTAACATTCATTTCAAGCTAGTTGCTGTTACTTTTTGTTAGAATTTTATGAATGTATCACCTAAAGAGACTGGTCTAACAGCATCAAGGAATTTCACATTTTATTTTTTCGGGGATTGAAGGTTTAGAAAGTTTTTTTTTTTTTTTTTCCAGTAAACTGATTTTTCTTTCTTGATTCTGTTATTGCTTATATTATCTCCAAGCCTGCAAAATAGTGAAATTTCTGGAAGTATTCTGCTTGATATTCATTTGAACTTCAGGCTTCTTCTGCACCTAGACCTTCCACAACTCTTTTGGGTTTTGGATTCACCTCACATTGACAGTTTGTTATCCTCTTATGATAGACTTCTTGGAATATATTTCAGCATTTCATCTTGCTCTTTTTGTCTTCTTTCTCTAGTTCACAAAGTTCTATTATATTTCTCAACTTATTTTCTCATTTCCTTGTCTCCTGTGACCACTTCTCCATTTTCCTTCGCTTCTTTTTGTTTGTATATTATCCTTTTGTGATTGAGGCCTCAAAATCTCATTTCGTTTGTTATGGGATCTAATCATGGCATATTTTAGTCTTTCTAAAGCTGGTATTTCCTTCAATTTATTCAATATCGTAGACTTCATTAGCTTATTCATCACAGTTATGTGTTTTTAATTTGCTCTTGTTTTGTTCTTAATTGTTTGTTTCATTGGCCCATTCCTATAGTGTGCGATCAATCTTTATCTTTACAAATACTATTTGAGACATTTCTAACTCTTTTATTATTGTCAAATATATTCTAATTTAGTGCCAAAAAACTCATGATTTGTGTCATAATTTTGTTCTTCGCTTTCAGTAATTGTTAAAGAATCTATTTCTTCATGTTCTTATTCATTGCTTTGCTTTTGTTGTTGCTTTTAAAACTTTAATCTTTTCAATTTTCTTCTGAATATCCCTTGTGAAGGCTTTCATTTTGAGAGCTTAGCACTTGGGCATAGGATCTATCTTGGCTTTTTATTTCTTAATGTTTCATTAGCTTATATTTCTGGGAATTTTTTTTTGAATGCTCTGTTTTCTGACAGTTTACTCCTTAAAGAAAACATTCATAATGCAGTTCCCAATACCAGGTTTTCAAGTAAGCGAGAAGTGTAATTGCTCTTGGAAGTTGTTTGGAGAGATCTATTATAACACAAATCTCTACATAGGTGGTTGTGTATTTTCTTAATGACATAAGTTATACTGATAAATACTCTAATAAGATTATTAATATATTCAAAATGATGGTAAACGAAATAACCTAATCCACACAAGTGATTTTGTTTTCATTTTTTTGACTGAAATCAAAATTTGGTGTCCATGGCCTTAAGTGTAACTCTACATTTTTCATAAACTAAGCCCTTCATTGCAAACCCTATCTCTCTATCCCATGAACCATCAAACATGGCTAGGAAGAACTCCTTTCTAAGAATTCTTTTATCTACTCTTTTCTTCCATTTTTATGTATGCTTATACATAAGTATTCCATAGTGAGCCAATAACTGATGAATTTTAAGGCTTTGCTATTTACAAATAGTACCTTTGGTTCTATCATTTTGTTCTTAATCACTAATACTCGGGTTTTCTTCAGCCATTTGGAAGCCTTTGAAAATCTTTCCATTATCTGTTGTTTACTGCTTCTTTTCATTGCTTTCTACATATCTTGCTGAAGCTTCTCATTCCTTGTTATGACTTAGCATTTCCCCCTTCCATTGTGCATGCCTACCTTTTTCATTTTAGTTCTTTTAACTTTTGAGTGTGATTCACTTGTTTTCTCTTGCTTCCATCTTTAATCTCCTGGTATATGACCCTTCCTGCCAGTTTGTCCATTTTCCTTTCACAGATCCTTTATCCTTCCATATCTAATTAGTTGAAAGTTTTGTGTGATAGTTTATTATTCATAGCAGGTATTCTTGAATATCTCCTCTCATGGCATCCTCAGAAATTTATGAATTTCCATTTAGAAAGGGAGTTGAAGAAATATAATTAATAATTTTATTTGTTTTCAGGTCAAGAATGTGGGTTTCACTGGTGTTTTCCGGCTAATTTTTAAACCTTTAGCAAATGAGATCCCATGCTTTGGAGCCCTTACATATTCTTTACGGGAGAAGGTGAGGTCACAAGATAAATGAGATGGATTTGCCATTGGTTTTGAAAGCTATTTGTTGTTGAAGGCATTATGGATGCTCTATTTATTATAAAAATGCTACCATTGTTGCAGAAAAAGCTAGATTTTACATTGAAAGTTGTTGGAGGGGATATGACATCTATTCCGGGGTTGTCTGGTGCCATAGAGGTGAGTTTCCACTTTGGTTTCTACTTGATGCTTTAATCAATCTATTTACTAGAATTTACAGACAATTCTTAGTCATTGGTATTTTTCTTGAAGACTAGCTTTATTTTGTCATTTGACAAGCAATGCAGATCCATTTCTCTTACTATGTGGTTGTCACCAAAAATTAATGTCAGGAACCAATGTCTGAGTCATCCTTGCTCTTAGTCTAGGATACCATGTAATTTATAAATTCAAGTCCATAAATCAGAGCTTGCAGATTCTGCTCTAAATTTGATTTCACTGAAACCTCAAAAAGTAATCGGATATGGTAGCATTGCCATGAAATAAGTCAAGATGTAGCCTATTATGATGCAATGTAAATCATTATATAACAAAGGTATCAGATAGAAAAATTCACATTCTTGCTGATTCTTGTGTCAAATAGAAATATCCACGAGTTACCAAATTTGCGTGTTAAAATGCAAAATATGCTCAAACTAGATCAGGAGGCAGTATAAAAGCAGATGACAAGAAGAACTAGTGCACAACCATTTGAAAATGCACAGGTTCTGTATTTCAAAATAATGTTTTTTTTACTATTGGATGATGGAAGTGCATAAATGGAATGCCAGTTTATAACATACATGAGTTACATTGGGTACCTAAATTTTCTCATTATTTTGATTAACCTTGGTAATATTAAAGAGAGATGTTTAAACTATATATATATATATATATATATATATATATATATAACACATGATCAAAGTCAAACCATAGCATTCAAATTAATAATTCATGGATCTTGATCACAGTGTCCTCAGGGTTTCTTCCCTAATATAAGTCTTAACCAAAATAAGAGATTGTGGGGTATTCCATTATCCCACCCTTAAGAAACTTCATCCTCAAAGTTTGATTCAAGACTGTTTTGGATAAATTTGTTATGTTTCTTGCGCTTCTTCCCATGTTTCCAAGATGAGATTGTATTTATCACACTACACCTTAACTTGATTGATATCATGTCGTTGGAGTTGAAGTGTCTGTTGATCTAGTATTCAAATTGGTTTCACTTGAAGATTGCTATCATCATCCATTTGAATACAAGACTGATATTATATGGGTTGAACACATCATCGTAGTTGAAGTGTGCATCGATCTAGTATTTGGATTCGTTTCACTTTAAAATTGCTATAATTGTTGATCTGCATACTAGACCAACCCATTATATGGGTTGAACTAGTTATGTGTTTCTGCAACATAGATACATGGAAGATATTATACATTTTATTCTTGTGAAGGGGCAAGTATTTCTAGTAGCTCTCATGGTTTGCCTTTGAATCAAGACCTCCTAATTGCTTCTTCCTTGGTTGTGCCTTGCACGTTGTGTCAAATAGGGGTGCCAGCTCTAGGGTTTGCACCTTCCCTTTGATTTATGGAGACAGTTTGCTGATTATAACCAACATATTTCAAGAGACATTATTAATGTGGAATTATTTTCCATCATTGATGCCTTGCTGCTTCAGATAGTGAAAGTCATTCGTTTGGGCAGTAAAGTATGTATCCATTAGGTAATACCCACAAAATTTCTCTTCAAACAATTTCAATGTCACAGTGTCATTGGTGATGGCCAACATATACTCTTGGTGATCACAACGTTGCTTTATCAGCAAGTTGATAAATGGTTAGTTGAGCCTTCTAATTGCTAGTTTATCTTTGGAGGTCAAAACAGCTCCATATACCAACCAAGCAGGCTTTGGCATTTGTCCCAAAAAAATTTCTGTTAAACTTGGTGGTATCATCTTTTTGAGCTCCTTAGTGAAACATTCTAGCTTTTCTATATTTCCCTCAGCTGTAGCTTGGTCCTATAGGAGACTATGAGTGCACTCGTGGTGATCTTTGCGCTTTATTTCTTCCCTCTTACATTTGTCTTGGTGGTGTTTGGTCTCTCAACTCTCGTAGCATAAGAAGCAATTCTTCTTAAATTTTTATCTTGCTGGTTCCTCTAACATTCTGCGATTATCCCTTTGTTCCAACTGCATTTGCCCTTCCTTATCCATTCCTAGACTATTCTCTGACATCCTGATTCCTTTTTCCTTCTAAACCCACCTTGAAACCTAGTTAGCATCAATATTTGCATCAACTGAGTGGTTGCAAGGTTAGTCTTAATTCAGATGTATTTCATATCAATCAAAATTTTAAACTTGCTGACCACTAGGCCTTATGTTTTTGAACTGTGCTCTAATACCATGATGTCACCCCAAAATGGGTTACCAAAATTTAGATCAATTTTTTTTTTCTTTTAAATTCCAGTATAATATGTTGACAGATAACTCATAATTCATAATATACTTTTTACCCTTAGCCTTTTTTACATGGCTCAATCGGATACGAAGACATTCAAATGAATATAAATTTTGATCCAGCCTCTTAGGGTTTTGGGTACTTACAGGCACTAAACCTCTGCAGGAATTAGCTACTTGTGTTGATCAACTAACAAGGAATTTAAAGATTTCTGTTGACCACCATCATGTGGACCATAGATGTTAGCCAACATAAAATTTTGGCAGGAATTGAAGCTTCCATACATGTGGTCTAGTCCTTAGTCAACTCTACCACCTCACATGGAACAGACACTAGGGCATAAAAAATTGCCAATCCACTTGCTCGTGCCACTCATGCCCATGCTCCATATAATCTTTCCAAATCCTACCAATTGACCTTCCTTTACTTTGGTCTCCTACAGCAAAAGAAATCTGGTTTTCCCTGACTAATGAATTGTTTTAATGAGCATCTCTAGGTTGGGATGCACACCCCTGATGTTCCAGGCTTTCAGCTTCATTCATTTGAATTTAATTTTTTCCCCTTATGGAGCACTTCGTTGAGCAGAGGTTGAGAGCCTTTGGCCACCTCCACCATTGTTTCTGAAGTCTTGCTTTCTTGTTTACCCATATCTCTTTTTGCTTTCCCTGGCATCTGTTATTTATTCTCCCTAAAAATTTCATGATGGAGTTTCTTTTCTACCCTTTATCTTTTGTGTTATTCAATTTTCGCTCCTCACCTTGTTCCCCCATTTGAATCTCTTTCATAGATTGGAGCCCTCCTTTAGTTACCATGGTCCTCCTCCATAACTAGTTCTGAGCCTGACAGATTTTCAGTTTTAGATTCATGTAAGATACCTTCAATGAATTATATAAAGCATTGACTTTCAATGGTTCCTTCATGCCATTACTTTCCAAGTTTTCAAATATGTAATGTTGCTTTATTATGATCTCAGATTACATGGTGTTCCTTCAGGTTGGCCTCTTCTTGCATGCTAGTTTCTCCACATTTTGTCCTCTTCGATTTAACAGTGAGTTTTTTCTTCAGCTTCTAGAATCCTTACTCATCTACTTTTTCAGATATTCTGGCTGGCTAGTTTGCTGCTTCTCTACCAAACTGCATTCCCTTGCAGAGTGTCCATATTCATATTAGGCTCTATGTCTAAAAGCAATGTACTTGTGGTCAGTTAACTTAATTGACTGCAATCCAACTGATTTGAAGATATAATTTTTTGGCAAAGGATGATCCAGATCCAATTCCACACAGATCTGCACATAGTCACTTTCTGAACACACATAAAATGACTAATGAAATTTTCAAAGATTTTGAAACGCAATCTGTCCATGGCTTGTGTGGAAGAAGATATGATCCCATCCAAATTGAGGCTCTTGATGATATTTTCTTTTAGGGGCTGAATTGGATATTACTATATACCAATACTTAATGAATAGATTTACGCTTCAAAACAAATAGTGCCCTCCTTGGCAGATCTTTTCTCGATTTGATGATTCATTTACAAGAACCATACTAAAGTATCCTTTCGGGCAAGGTCTGATCTTATGGTCCCCATGAATTTTATATTTTTTTCTATACCACTCGTATAAATCTTTTACTGACATTTGCATGCCCTTGAATCTACAAGTCAAGCCTCTAGAATGGAGTCAGTAAATATTACCTTGAAAATTGTATAAGTGGAGTTTGCATGAAGTGCTATCCTCCATTGCCTCCAAGCATGCATACTCCATTGATACCCTTAAGAAAATTTCTGCTTCCTTGTGGCTCTTATTGCTACCCTGGTTTCCTTCATTGCTATTTGTGAGGTCCCTTCTGTCACTGCATGATAAAAGTTTTGCGGCTTTGCCCCTTGTTGGGCCCTGATCCCCCCTCTTGTCTGCATTTGAGAAACTCTCTGCTTCTCAGCATCCTGTATCCTGTCAGAAACTCAGAAAAAAAATTTGATCTGTGTATCTACTTTTTCAGGATCCATGGCATCAAAAACCCTAGCAGAGCCTAGTCTGATGTTTTCTGGGGCATGATTTAATTGTATTCTTGGAGGTTCTGTTTATCTAAATGCTAATATTACATGGCCCTATGGTGCCACTTGTGTCATTTACACCCTCTTTGCATTTCAAGCGTACACTTTGTTGAGGCTCAATTTCTTCTCCTTCTATATGCAATAGGAATTTGGGCAATTGAAAGAAGACTATTTTGTCATTCGTTTTCTGACAGAATTTCGTGAACCTCTCGGGCAAAAATATCTAATAAGAAGTTTCTTTAATGTCATCTAACAAGGCTTTATTTTGGAGGCTCTGTGCATCTATATGCTAATATTCCATGGCCCTATGGTGCCACTTGTGTCATTTCCACTCTCTTTGCATTTCAAGCGTATACTTTGTTGAGGCTCAATTTCTTTTCCTTCTATATGCAATAGGAATTTGGGCAATTGAAAGTAGTTTATTTTGTCATTTGTTTTCTGACTGAATTTCATGAACCTCTTGGGCAAAAATATCTAATAAGAAGTTTCTTTAATGTCATCAAACATGGCTTTATTTCCCCCAAAATTGACATTTCCATTTATGATTATCTTTTCTTGATCAGGGTTTTCTAGGACTAACATTTTTTTTTGGTAGGACATATATTGAGAAAGAACACACTGGTATGCACCGCTTCTGTTCAAAAAATATGTTGGCTGGACTCTATGATTTAGATGTTCAAAGAAGCTGTTCTACATGCAATTATTTTTGTGGAATTTGGGGCTTGTGCATTCATGTCTTAAATCCTTTATGTTGTTAAAGTGGGATGGGATTCATTGAATGGCCTATTCTTATTTAGGCTGTGACAGGTATATACCATAGTTTAAAAACTCGGACTTGGCAGTAACTCATCCGACCCAAAAATTTTAAAAACTTGGGACTCAGCAAAAGCTCAGGGAAAAACTTGGTAGTAACTTGGTCAATTTCTCAAACATTAAAAAATACACAATTTAAAAATATAAATCATCAAAAACACACATTATTGATTTCCTTAATATATAAATCAAAATTAGAGTTCAATACATATCATTTATCAAAAAACAAGTCTTTATACTTGCTAGGTCTTCTATGTAGATGCCATATTTTTTTTAGAAATTGGAAAATTGAAATAAAGTTTAGCAAAAGACAAATAATAAGAAGAATAAATAATCATCTATGTATTTCTTCTCATTTTGAATATGAATCTATGTTCCATGGAGTCTTGGGACAAGGGGACATGAGGGACATGTCTCAGGGATGGGGGGACTGAGGGCCCAGAAAATATCGTAAAATCATGCCCTAAATCTGTTTGCAGCATCTGGAACCCTAGATCTATTTGCAACAACTATAGAATCTTTGCCTCCTTGTATACTGAATATTGGATGGGTTTTTACATGTGAATTAGGCATTTGTTTCCAATTTTTTGACAAATAAGGCATGCAATTTTTACCTAAAACTCGTTGGAAAGTTTTTCCTGTGATTACTTGACAGTATTTTAAATTATGTTATATTCAATTAGCTTAAGTTGTTGAATTGTAATTGGGGATGGGTATTGATATGTGGGTTTGGTATGCTGGTACAACAATTTTGGGTGAGGGCACTGAGTACATTTTGGGTACGTCCATATGAAAAACATGTAAAAATTATAAATATTAAAATATATACATATTTTCAGCCTAACAGCAAGACTTAAGTTCAAAACACCACATTTGAAATAAATTTGTTAACCTAATTTGTTATTACATTTGAATAATATAAATCTACAAATTTATATTATATTTAAAAAATTAAATATAATATATTAAATTTAAATTTTACAATATTAAAATTTAAATAAATTTTAAAATAATAACACCTAAATAGATTTATAATTATTGAAATTTAAATCAATTTAAAATCTAAAATTCATTTGGTATGTAATATTAATAATAATTTATAAACAATATATATTAATATGAAACTCACGCTAGGAAAGATTTTTTTAAAATTTTCAATAATGCAAATTTGAAAGCTTTTATAGGGGGTGTTCTTTTTTTTTTTTTTAGACTGCAGGAATCGGGTAGCACGACCCCCTATAAACTGCAGGTGCGCTTGGTAAACTTTTTAACGTGACCGGCGGCGCTGGTGCGACACGCCCTCCGGTACCACGGGGGTGGGGGAGACTAGAACTTGTGACCAACCTCCTGCTACAGGAAAGATTTAGCCAACCAAGCTAGGGCCCCAACCCCATAGGGGGTGTTCTACATTTGCTGTTTAAAACAGAATTAATTCCTTGAAGTTGCACACATTTCCAAATTTGAAAGGTGCAGAATCACAGTTTCAATACAAAGAGCTGGGAGTGCATTGCATAGAGCTGGGTGTGCATGCACAACATCCCATACAATATCTATCATGAGGAAATGTCTGCAACTTCAAACCCTTAGGTTTAAAACAAAAGAACATTTTTGCCATTTGCAATTTTAAATACTTCTGTTCAAAACTTTAAAACACTATTGAATGATGTGAAGATAAATATAATCTATGGATCTAAAACCTTACGTGTTTGGTTATTTGAACTCCTTTTAGGTATGCAGACAAGAAAATGGCGCCATTTAAAACAATTTAAAATCTAAAATTCATCTGGTATGTAATATTAATAATAATTTATAAACAATATATATTAATATGAAACTCAAGCTAGGAAAGATTTTTTAAAAATTTTCAATAATGCAAATTTGAAAGCTTTTATAGGGGGTGTTTTACATTTGCTGTTTAAAACAGAATTAATTCCTTGAAGTTGCACACGTTTCCAAATTTGAAAGGTGCAGAATCACAGTTTCAATACAAAGAGCTGGGAGTGCATTGCATAGAGCTGGGTGTGCATGCACAACATCCCATACAATATCTATCATGAGGAAATGTCTGCAACTTCAATCCCTTAGGTTTAAAACAAAAGAATATTTTTGCCAAGGAGATTTTTGCAATTTTAAATACTTCTGTTGAAAACTTTAAAACACTATTGAATGATGTGAAGATAAATATAGTCTATGGATCTAAAACCTTATGTGTTTGGTTATTTGAACTCCTTTTAGGTATGCAGACAAGAAAATGGAGCCATTTAAAACAAAATAGCCTGACATTTTCGACTTCGTCCAGTTGCACAGGCATTAGTTTTTTAATATTAATTGGCAATTGAACAATGATTGTTTAAGATTTAGGAGAGATAAAAAGTGAAAAAAACATAGAAAATTTTGCCGCTGCTGGAATCATCATGTAAACAGCCATGTTTGACTTTGAATTGTTGAGGTATGTGTGACTATGGTTCCAAACAATTCCAAGCCAAAAAATTTGAAACTTACTCAGTTCCAAAGGCAATTTGACTCCGTACTTGATTCGGCCTAAGTTACCGGAATCGTGGCTTTACCCTGCCGATTCCGGGTATGGGATGTTTCGGAATTGAATACTTCTTGGAATCTCCGTGGAATCTAGCAGGATTCGTGATTTAGGAAGCTGAAACGTTTCAGTCTTCAACTTCACGAATCCGAGTGATTTCTAACAGTGATGTGCCATTTTTCATTGATTCTAAGGCGATTGGCGTGTGGTTCATAAACTTTTTTGCATGAAAAACGAAACATGAAAGCCCTAACTCAGATTTCATTTGTCATTTTCGTTTGTTTTTCCTGCGAAAAAACATGAGGAGTTTAGACACAGTTTTGCAGAGACGAATGAGTTCAGACAATGAGTTTTGCAGGAACGACGTGGTTGCGGGCGATTGGAGGCACGGCAGAGTTGCAGGCACAAAGTGGTTCGATGCAAATGGAGGCACCTCTCATTTTTCCCTGTCGCTGTGTGGATATAGTTGTTTCAAACATTTTCTTTCTTTTGAAACGACACTTTCAAAACTGATTCCCACCCGGAATCATTTGACTTAAATTCCTAGTTTAGTTCGGACTTATCCGTTTATTTTTTAAAATTTTCTTGGTTTACAAAGAATAAATTTAAAACTTAAAACTTCAAATTTATATGATTTACATTAAAAAAAAATAAAATTTATTATTATATTATAATTTTATAATTATAAATTATAATTTAAATCTATAATATATGTATATTATTAATTTATTATTAACATAATAATAATATAATTAGTATTATATAATATACACATTTAAAAATATAAAATAAATAATTATTTCATACATTCATAATATATATTAAATATATAATATAATAATTTAATTTAATTATAATTATTAATATATATAATATAATAATTATATATATATATATTTAATTAATTTAGCAAATTTAATTCTTATTTTTATTTTTTAGGCTACAAAATTACAAATATGTATATATCTATGATTTTTATATCTTTTTGTACGGACATACCCAAGCTTACCCAACCCCCAATTTTTTTTTTGGCCATATCAGCGTACTGTACCCCCGTACCTGCACCCATACCCATACCTGATTCAGCAACTTAGCTGATTCCAATACGATTTGTACCTAGAAATGCTGCATTTTCCTACTGATTCGGTAATGTAACAATCAGCTAAATAGTAAACATGAATGCAAATATTCGTGTTATGCTAGAGTTCCTACTTTTCTTCAATAGCTAGATGTTGATGTAGAGAAACTCCCTCCTCTAAAGTTCACTATTGATGCTTCTCAACTCATGAAACATGAAATTAATAGAGGCATCCTTAAGCAGATATACAAAGCTTAGTTGAAGGTATGTAGGGCAAATTCAAGAAAGCCCTAAACACTGAAGCATGTCTAATATTTTTTGGTCTTATGTCTCTAAATGGTCGTATTCAGGTTTTAGTGTATTCCAAAAGTAGGTTTCCTTCTTGCCTCTAAGAGTCCTGTTAACACAATTATGGGTTCGTTTTTAGCAACTTGAATGGTGTCAAATCACTACCAATGAGGAAAGTGTAGTTGAGTACTTCACTTTTTTGATCTTGAGTCTAAGGTTCATTTATGCCATTGTTTGCTTAGACACTCTCATGCTTCCTTAATGTCCTTCATGCAGTATGATTAAACGAAATGCATGTTTTATTTACTTGTGAGATGTTCTGACATAGACATAAACCACTTAGCATGTGCTGATCTCGCACATTGATCTGCAAAGGACTTTGTTTTTTGCTCATTGGCATGTTTTGGGTTAGTTGACAACTTTTTGTATGCTGGAGAATGTTCAAGATGAGGGTGTGGAACACGCATTATTACCAAGGTTTGTTAACGTGTGGCGGTGATGATTGCAGAAGTAAAACTACGGTCATTGCCTATCGTCCATTTGAGAATTTTGCTTAATAAAATAAAGAGGCGTGATTTTCAATTAATGAAGAATTGTATGAGGCCGACCTCATTCTATCTTAGGCGCAATTCTCTATGAAGGAATTTCATTTATTATAGATGGCCGACTTCTTGATTATAAAATATATATTACTTATGAAGGCCGACTTGGAGATAATTGAAGAGGTGTGACCTCTCTCAATACATGTATATATATCCATTCATTTCTCTCATTGTTCATCATCGAATTCATTAGCCTTCTTATTCATCTTCAGAGCAGTGCGAGTTTGTAAAGTGCAGATTGAGATCTGAGTATAAGGCAGAAATATTCAAGCAGTTTGTATCACTTAGTCCTGTACTTACATCAGTCTGTGATACTGATTTTTTTGGCTTACTTATCAGCCTTTATTGTAAAGGAGATTTTTCATTTGTGAATCAATAATATAAGAGATATTATTGGCTGGGTTTTTCTCCCTCAAGAGGAGGGTTTTCCCAGGGTATCTGCTGCGTATTGTGTCTGATTTTTGAATTAAATTTCTGTGCATTAAATCTGATCTGATCTTTAAAATTAACATGAATATCTTTGAAAACAGAGCATTTTACTGAGTTAAATGAAAATGCCAGTTGCATCAGGTGGTGAAAGTGTAACCGCAGTGACAAACTCCCTATGAATGTGGTAAATTCCTTAGGCTGTTGCAAAGGTGAAAACAATCCTCTTTGCTGGAGGCAGTGAATTTGTCATGCTCATTCATGGCATCTGATGTCATTCTAGTTTCTTCTTTTTTCCTATTCCAAGCATGATTTCTTGGACTCTTCAGCTTCCAGATGTTTGTAGTGATAATTATCTACCCTTGAGAATGTGCTAAAAATAATACTTAGTGTTTTTCAATCTTGTTGGAAAGCTATGAGTTGAGTTCTTGTAGTGAATTCTCTGTTATTTCAGACTATCACTCTAGCAGCAGCAGGGGAAGTGAGTTGTGTGAACTATTGGAGGTCATTGGGAGTTGTCTTTGTTGTTTGGAGGCTGTAGTGTTAGGCCTATGGACTGTATTTCTGTTGCAATGCCATTTTGAAGCACTGAGTGAGTGTTTTTACCCACAAGCTGAGTGATTGTTTGTACTCACATTTTCAGCTGTTCGTTTTTACCCA
>VDFB02289872.1:0-23225 GCA_007258455.2 Sequoia sempervirens | reverse complement strand
AGCTCAAGGGCATTCAAAGCAGCTCGACAGGGAGGTTAAAAGATAGACACAAGACCAGAAGTTAATGCAGGCGTTGTAAAAGATCAAGGAGGCCATTCTTGGAGCAACTCTTCACCGACATGGACAACGGGGAGACAACATTAACTTCCTTCAAAAGATCTAAAGGAAGATCCTTCTAGAGGCTCAAACTTGGATAGCGGGGATATGCATTCAATGCAGAAGTAGCTCCATTACAAAAGATCAAAAGGGCAGATCTTTCTGAGGACTGATATTTTTGTAAGCCCAAAGGGGATGACATCTTTTTGTATATAAGGCATTTTTTCCTCTTTGTAAAGGGGTTCAGATTATGCATTCTAAAGAGTTAGTGATTTTTCTAAAATCCTTTCTCAGCTGATGTATGCTTTGTAACTCATCTAGAATTTTGAATATAAAATACAGAGATTACCTTCGAAACCAGTGTTAGTGTTCATACTACTTTCATTTTCTTCTAGATTATGTGATTTTTTGAACTGTGTTTTCTCAATCTGCATTCGAACTTTAAAGTTGTGAAATTCATCTTTCCTTCTTAAAGTGTATATGCAGATTAAGCCTTTCAAGAATGATGCATAAGTTCCTGAAGTTCATGTTGAGTAAATAAAGTAACTATCATTAATTTTCTAGTGTATGTTCATCTATTTTATTCCATGATTCCTGTCAGTTTGGTGTATCACCATAGCGTTAGTTTTATTTTTATACACTCCTTCTCCCTTTCCCTTTACAAGATCAGTAGTTAGGTGATACCAAAGGAAGCCAACCTTCTCTAGAGGTTGACCTCTATCTAAAAATGACCCACAACTTTAGAGGTCTTCCCATGTTACACTAAGGTGTTGAACATTAGGTTTGACAAGGGTGCAACTCCAGGTGATAACAACCCCCTCAAGATTTTATCCATGTAAAAACTACATGAGTGAGCTCTTGAAAGAAGAGATGTGAAGAGAATGTTAGATGGAAGATGAAAATGATGAAAGACCAATTGTAATAACCCATTCAAAATTATTACTTAATTAATATTATTATAAATGACACATGAATATACTCCAAATTAAAAAGACATAACTAGTGGCTAAAGTCAATCATAGCTACACATGTCCGTTTAAAATGAGTCAAAGATTCATATATTCACTTCATAAGTCAAATTACAATATTAGGTTTGACTAGGCTCCTAAGGCCACAAAGTCATTACATTGTACACTTTACATCAAGTACATGAATGAATTACATCAAGTTACATCTTAGACTATAAAAGTCTTGTGAACAACTAAGGTTCTTCTTGGATGCTTGCCTCTACTGGTGGACAAGAACATGGTTGAAGCACTTTACCACCCAACCACAAAGATTACGCTTCCCCGATATTCTTCTGACTTGAAGAATGCTTGACCTTGGATAGAAAGTTTAGCAAGAAAATGATATGTAAGGTGGAATATGGTGTGTGCCCATATCAACATGCAATTTCTATCTACAATTTCAAAAATAAAATGCAAGATCTATGCTAAGAAAGGAAAAGAGTGAAATCACAAAGTTCATACATACATAATGAACTATATTGCTTGGCCAAGCATAATAAATATGTTGCAACAACAACAAACAATAGGTTCTAGTAAAGAAAATCTATACTCTTTGAACTCCATTTCAACACCCGTCCCGGAAGGTAACTTTCTACTATACATGATCTCATAATAGCTATCTACCCTCTAGCAGCATCTACCTTGAGGTGCTCTAGTCAACTAAGGTATCACTGTTCTATTCAAGTATTAAAATATTCTTTCACAAATGTCTTCAAAGAAGAATCGGAAAACTAGTTTACTCTCTAAACAAAAATCAGATTTATGATTCATAGAGTAATTCAACAATCAATCATATCATTCTTATGACTATTTTCTACTTTTCATCATAAGTATTTTCCTTTTAAAAATGTACTAAAAACAAAAGAAGGTATGTCACAATTCTATGTATGCACATAGATGAAGCCTATATGCATACCCATATATGTGCCTACTTATGTTAAAATTTGTGCATACATTCTAAAATAATCATTAATTCATATTGCAATCTTAAAATAGTATTACATTTGTCATTTTTTTGTCAAAAATAAAGAATTAGAACAAGTCCATGCTAACAGTTTCACACATACTGTTATTACATTTTGACAACAATGATACTCTAACATTGTTGTTTACATAAGAACATTCATTGTTTAAATAGAACAAGTAATGTTTCCTACTAAACAGACATAAAGCAAGATGTTTACATATGAACATTCATTGTTTAAGCATAACAAGTATTGTTTCCTACTAAACCATTATAAAACAAGTTGTTTATATATGTAAATTCATTGTTTAAATAGAACAAGTACTATTTCTTACTAAACAGTTATAAAACAAGATGTTTACATATGTTCATTCATTATTTAAACAAAACAAGTATTGTTTCCTAATAAACAGTCATAAAGCAAGTTGTTTCTGACTAAACAGTTTATTGAGCAAGGTTGGTTTTAGCTACAAAGATAAATTTCAACAAAACAATGTCGTTTGCAAAAGAATAACCACCATTTTCATCAACATAATAATGTTTCAAACCAAACAGTTACATTTAAAGACAAATAATGTCATTTACTTAGTTTGTTGATCTCAAGTTGTTTACATGCTAAAGGATCACTTTACAGGTAAATGTTCACCATTTAGAAACAAAACGGGTTTTCCACTATGAACTGAAAATAAAGAAATCAAATAGACCAGTTTCATACATAAGGAAAAAATGTCTATTATTCAGATTCTTGAACACTTTCATCACTGGAAATTTGATGAGTAACTTTAATATTATAAAGAAAACTATGTTTGACATGTTTGTCAATTAAATACTTGAGTAAATATTTTAGTCAAAGAAGGCATAGAAGTTTCAAGTTCAAACAATACTCTTTCCTTTTTAGGCTACAACAAACAAACTATGATTGCTCTGGATCAACCAATCTCAATGGTTGCATTTCTTCTTTCTAGGCATCAAAGATATATTTGAAATTTCCCATGCGGGCTTACTGTTTTATACATTGCATGCAGTAATATCCAACATGTAGACTTACGTCTGTACCATTTACACATTCAGGAGTCAGCCCTTCGATCTTTAAATTAGACCAAGCAAGGCTTGGTGGTTCTCTAACTTTGAAACTATTCCATTGTTCCTATCGAACAAGGTTGGATTCCCAATAAATGACAATATACACATATGCAAAGCTCTACGAGCATTTTTTCAAGCCCTATTACTATTATCGACCCATTGACAATGAGCATTAGAAACAATACAAATAAAATACAGAAAAATATACCCTTCCCACAGGATCGCAAATCGATCCTTTTCAAGGAATAATATTTACAAACACACAATCAATCAGAACAAATTCCAATAGCCTACATAAGGCTAAGCATCATCATGCAACATAAGGATAAAGTTAGAGCCATTGGAGGCTCTCTTGGCCTCAGCCTGGCTCTATATAATAGTCATGAAGGCTCTAAGTTTTGACAGTTTCCATACTACACAAGCCATAGGCCATGCACCCTCCATGAGGTGGTAAACAATATCTTCATACATTCAGCTTCAAAGCCGATTCAAATACAAAAAATCACCCCACATTTGTATGATGCTAAGATAACACTTGATTAAAATGAAGAAAAACTTCAAGCATGATTCAATAATAGAAATAAAGCTATGTCTATGCAAAATAAGGAGATCAATTTACCTCCAAATCGAACTTTGGTGACGTTTTCCTCAGATTTTTCCAGTCTCAAGTTCATCCTTTGATCTTTTCCTTTCGAATCCCCAAATTTCTTTCTTCTCCTCTACTTTTTTGCCCTGGTTCTCTTTCAAAATGGAAACAACACTATATTTGCATGTTTCTAGGTGATGACATTATTGCCATGCTGCCAGCCACTTCTAGGTTCAAATATTGTCATTAAGATTGTGGCAGTCCACATCCTTTGTGGATTTTCCTTGTGATTTTTCATTAATTTCAACAGTCTGATTTAGAATATATCGGTTATCAACTTTGAATTCAATATGAATTTGAATATGTATACATATGTATGTATATATATATATATATATATATATATATGTAATATATATATATGCATATATTTATATATCTATATGTATTTAAATGATTTCATTAACATTTACCTTGTATTCGAATAATGTATATATATTTATCTATATATGTATGTTTTTGTATTTATTTACATACACACACACACACACACACACACACACACACACACACACATATATATGTATGTATATTTATATATTCATTCATATAGAAGTTGTTTGTTTGGAATGGCTTATAAGTTCCATACACTATCATTTAAAGTAAGGAAATTGAATTTTCATTTCGAGCATCTATATATATATGTATATACATATATATATCTACACTAAGAAAATAATTTTCTTTACAATACTTGCTTTCATTTCCTTCAAAACATAGACTTTGAATAGACAATTTAATCTACAAGCCATTCATTTTCAAGCACTATAACAATTCAAGTTAGGAAATTACATTCTCTTATATATGCAAATTAGTTCAAATGCAAGTCATCATGCCATTTGTGGTGTGTGCACCCAGATTCCAACTGGCTTACTGTTTGATCTTGCTAAACAATCCTACTTCAACTGTGTTCTCATCCTTCAACCTATCACCCTATAACTACACACACTTGTACTTGCAAATTGATCAGTAACATTCAATTCTTGGTAACATATAAAATAATTTCTAAAAGTTTGCAAAGTCAACATCAGTCAACTTCTTTCATTCAATTTTCAAAAATTTTAAAATCTTCATTTAATATTTAATTGAATTTCTTCAATAATTCAATTTATCATATTATAATAAATATGCAATAAAATTGGGTTATGACATCCTTCCCATCTTGGAAGAGACATTGTCTTGATGTCTAGTAATTCAAAATAAAAGAACATCATATCAAATTTTGAACATACATGTTTATTTCAACATCACATAAAAAAAAATGTCTATTTCAACATCACATCAAATATATATATGTCTATTTCAACATCACATCAAAAATATATGTCTATTTCAACATCACATCAAAAATATGTCTATTTCAATATCAAAATTTTAAAGCATGAAATATCATAGTATCTCAATCCAAAAAATTCAAACAAAATTATTGAGTTTCTTTTTCAAGAAATAAAATGTGGAAAAGAGTGTTCTCTTTCTTTTGCATCCTCCCAAGTAGCACTGTCCTATGAGTACTGGTCCCATTGGACCTTAACTTGAGCAATATATCTACTCCGCAACTTAACGTTGTGTCTATCCAGGATTCTAATGGGCTCCACTAGCACCACTCCTGGATTTTGTACTTGTAAGGATTGCCAATCAAGTACATGAATCACATCAGGATTATATGGCTTAAGCAATGAAACATGAAACACATTATGAAGTCGAGCCAAAGAAAGTGGTAGAGCTAGTCTATAAGAAACTAGGTTAATCACTTCCAAGACTTCAAACGGTCGCACATATCTTGGGGCCAACTTGGAAGACTTTCCAAAAAGAATAGAACTTTTATGAGGTTTAACTCTCAAGAAAATTTTATCCCTTATTGTGAACTATTTAAGAGTTTGGTTCTTGTTGGCATAACTCTTTTGTCGGTCTATTGCCTCTTTCAATCTGATCTTAATGACCCTCATTTGTTCTTCCATTTCCTTAAGAATTTTACATCCTACTATGATCTTGTCCTCTAATTTATCTCAACTAATGGGGGTATGACACTTTTTCCCATACAAGGCTTCAAATGATGCCATGCCTAAGGATGTATAATAGGAGTTGTTGTAAGAAAACTCTACCAAAGGAAAATATTCTTCCCACTTATACTATTAGTCCATACAATACATTTGGAGGATGTCTTTGACTACCTGATCCACCCTCTCTGTTTTCCCATCAGTTTGAGGATGATAATCTAAGCTGAAATTCAGTTTGGTCCCTAATGCATCATTCAAGGTCATCCAAAACCTTGAGGTCATCCATGTGTCCCTATCTTAAATGATAGTCTCTAGCACTCCATGTAAGTGAAAGATCTCCTGGACAAATTTCTTAGCTAGGGTCATCAATCCATCCTCAAGGTTTCTCGGAATGAAGTGCACAACCTTGGTCAACTTATCAATCATGACCAAGATAACATCATGCTTATTCTTGCTCAATGGCAACCCATGTACAAAATCCATGCTGATCACCTACCATTTATACTTAATTATGTCATGAGGATACAATAACTTGGCTGGATGTGCATGCTCAGCCTTGACTCGCTTGTACTCCAAGAATCTGGCTATGTACTCCACTACATCCTTCTTGAGTTTAGGCCAAAAATATAGAGTCTTCAACTCCAGGATCATTTTGGATACTATGAGGTGTCCCAAATAAGGTGCATTATGAAATTCTTGTAAAATCAACTTTCTCAGCTCTCTAGAGTCAAGAATATACATTCTTCTCTAGTATCTCAAAATACCATCTGATTCAATCTCATACCCATCGAACTGATTATCCAAAGGATTTATTGCTAGGGCGCTCTTCACTCTCTTATAGTGCTCATCCTCTAGTAGATTCTAAATTACCTACTGTCTCAAGTTAGACCTTGTTGAGATCATGGCTGTCATATTCCTTCATCTACTAAGAGCGTCAACCACTCTATTCTCTTTCCCTTTTATATATTCAATTCCAAAGTCATACTCGCTAAGGAATTCCAACCACCTTCTTTGCCGCGCATTAAGATTTGGCTGGGTAAATATGTATCTCAATCCTAAGTGGTCTATCTTGAGTTCAAATGGATTTCCAAAAAGATAATGCCTCCACATCTATAAGGCATGAACTATGGATGCTAATTCTAAATCATGAGGTGTGTAGTTCATTTCGTGTTGCTTGAGCTTCCTTGATTTATATGCTACCACTTGTTCATCTTACATTAATACTACTCCCAATCTCTCTCCTAAAGCATTTGTGATTACTGTGAATCTCCCATTAGGATCATGGATAGTTGGCACTGGTGCTATTGTGATTCTCTCCTTCAGAAGTTGGAATGCCTACTCACATTTCTCAATCCATTCAAACCACATTCCCTTCCTTTGGAGTGAGGTAATAGGTGATGCAATCTAGGAGAACCCTTGCACAATCTTCCTATAGTATCCTGTGAGGCCCGTGAAGCTACGAACTTCTGACACATTCTGAGGCACTAGCCATTCAAAGATTGCTTTGATCTTCTTAGGGCCTATAGAGACTCCTTCAGCTGAAATGATATGGCCCAAATAGTGCACTACGTCCTATAGAATGAAAACTTGGACAACTTCCCAAAGAGTTTCCTTTCTCCCAATCGCGAAAAAACTATCCTTAGTGTCTATAATGCTCTTCAACAGTCTTTAAGTATACTAGAATTTCGTCAATGAAAATAAAAACAAATTCATCCAAGCAGTCTCTGAATACACTATTCATGAGGTTCATAAAGGTTGTCAGTGCATTAGTTAAACCAAAAGGTACCACTATGAACTCATAATGTCCATACTGAGTTCTAAATGCAGTCTTTGGAATGTCTTCTTCCTTATTTCTTAATTGATGGTACCCTAACCTGAGATCAATTTTGGAGAACACTGTCACTCCCTTCATTTGATCAAATAGTTCATCAATCCTCATAAGTGGATACCGGTTCTTGATGGTAACTTTGTTCAACATCCGATAATCTATACATAGATGCAAAGTTCCATCCTTATTTTTCACAAAAATAACTAGTGCTCCCCAAGGAGACACACTAGGTCTTATAAGTCCCTTATCCAACAATTCCATTAACTGGGCCTTCAACTCATAGGATTTTATAGTCATCATCTGATAAGGTGCCTTGGATTGAGGCTTAGCTCCTAGAACTAGTTCGATAGAAAAATTGAATTCTCGCTTCGGAGGAAACTCCATAAGTTCATCAAGGAATACATCTTGGAACTCCTTGAGAATAGGATAGTCATATAAATACAACTCCTTGCTGTTAGGATTACTAACATGCACTGCATAAGTTGCACACCCCTTTAGACGAGCCTTCTTGAGTTGCATCGCAAAAATATATCTAATATCTAAGGGTCTTTCATTCCACATACCTCAATTGGGTTTCCATAATCATCTAGACAGTTGACCACCTTATCCTCACAATTCACTATATCCTTATGCTCGGTTAACCAATTTATTCCACATACAAGTTGACCTGAGTTTGAAAGGTTGGAAGCTCTAACTCACTACAAAAGAGATAGGTATCTACCCTCCACTCTGCTCGATTACCATATTGGACTGTCCATGAATTTTCCATGTATCCAGGTATAATTGGTATCTTGGATATTATTCTAGGATCTATAAAACATTTAGTAGCTCTAGTATCAATTAGGATAGAAAAAAATTGGACATAGAGCTTACCCATTAGCTGAATTGGTGAAGCCTAATACTTTTCCTGTCTGTTATCTACTGCAACGTGGATCTGGTGATGTTGAGTTTGCTAGTAGCTTCCTTCCTTTTGTGACTTCAATCGTTGAGGAAAATTTGAGACATAATGGTCGCCTCCACAAGTATAACATCCATCTTGAGACCCTTTGCATCCTCCTGGCTTGTCCTCTCTAAAGCTCTTCTGCTTATGGTCATCCTTACCCTTACCCTTTTTTGATTTCTTGTTCTTTCCACCATTACCATCTTCACTCTTCTCCTACAATTCTCTTCCCTCTTGAGATTATGGATCTAATGGCTCTTGTTTCCCTTATGAAATTTCTTCTTCCCATACCACAACTTAGAATTTGAGTTGCTGTGAAGATTGGATAGTTGTTGCAGTTCTTGTTCCTGTTTGGTGGCTTTTTGGAAGACTTCATTCATGGTTTGAGGTTTGTGCATATCCACTTCAACTCCTATGTGAGGTCTAAGTCCCATTATAATTTTTTGGATGTGGAACCATTCATGTCCCTGATACTAGGGCACATATTTCAATAGGTTGGGGAACTTTTCCCACTATTGAATCACAATCATATTTCCATGGGTTAAGTTCTAAAATTTCGTCACTTTCTTGTCAAAGAAAAGTTGCGGTAACCATCTCTTCCTAAAATCTTGGAGGAAGAGTTCCCAAGTGATCTCAGTAAGCTAAATATTTCATTCTAACTTCTCATTATCCCACCAAGTTGTTGCTTCACCTAAGAGATGATATGTAGCCCATGTTGCCTTAGTTTGTTTAGAAAGGTTACAGAGCCCAAAGTTTTTTTTTGTTTCTATAATCCAAGCCTTAGCTCCTACTCGGATAGCCTTACCATCGAACTTGGGCAGTGCTACTCTTTTTAGGTCTTTCCCAAGTTCTTCTTCAATTTTTCCTCAAGGACTTGCCCCTAGACCACCTTCTCCTTGATTTCCTTCTACATTCCTATGGTCCTGGTACTCTCATGCCACTCAGACTTCTTTCTCTATATGATCCATGTGAGACTCTTGCTGATTCAAAAGCTCTAGAATTTTCTCTAGCCTCTTGTTTAGTTTGTTATCATAACCACTACCACCCTTGTCTTTCCTAGTGGTCACCATGACATCCCACACTTATCCTGCATCACATTCACATTTATTGCATCTCAACACAAGGTTTTATGAATAATCATTCTTATGCTACATCACATAATTTCTCACATGCATACATCCCTCATTCTAGAAGACATACACATTCATGCATAACACACACATTTTAGAGTCCTTCATTGAACACACCAAAAAAATATCATTTGATTTTATTTATATTTAAGGTGAGTCAATAGACCCTTATTTACAATAGGCTTATTGTTACATCATTCTGATTTCTTGGAATAAAAAAGAGGACATTCCTCAGGGTCCTCATCTGAATTTACATCAAACTTTATAGAAGAGGATGGTTGAGCATGCAGGCTCTCCTTTTCCTCTTTAGTCAACAAGGGTGCATTGGGTACAAACCCTAGAGGCTAGTCCTAAATTGTAGAAAGCTTTTTGATTTTAGGTGTTCGCTTCTCCTCAATATTCAAGCCTCTCTCTAGCTTGAGTCATGTAAGAGCCTGAGTTAGAGTTTCATCATCAGGATTTTTTGATTGAACCTTCGTCTTGGTGTTTCCTTCCTTTACGTTATTCTTATGTGAGGTTCTAATAGTTTTCCATTTCCTTCGTCTTGCCTTTGACCTTCCCATTCCTGCATTCAATTCAAGTTTGGTCAATTCTTAGAACATCCAAATTTTGGGTCAAGGGTCAACTACCCCTAGTCAACTATGGTAGACTCAAAAGGTGTAGAGTTGAACCCTAAGCTCTGATACCAAATGTAATAACCCATTCAAATTATTACTTAATTAATATTATTGTAAATGACACATGAATATACTCCAAATTAAAAAGAAATAACTAGTGGTTAAAGTCAATCATAGCTACACATGTCCATTTAAAATGAGTCAAAGATTCATATATTCACTTCAAAAGTCAAATTACAATATCAGGTTTGACTTGGCTCCTAAGGCCACAAAGTCATTACATTGTACACTTTACATCAAGTTACATATTAGACTATAATAGTCTTGTGAACAACTAAGGTTCTTCTTGGACGCTTACCTCTACTGGTCAACGAGAACATGGTTGAAGCACTTTATCGCCCAACCATGAAACTTATGCTTCCCCAGTATTCTTCCGACTTGAAGAATGCTCGACCTTGCAATAAATTTTTTGCAAGAGAACAATCCGCAAGGTGAAATCTAGTGTGTTCCCATACATCAACATGCAATTTCTATCTACTTAGAAAAGAAAATGGAAGATCTATGTTAGGAATGGAAAAGAGTGAATTCACAAAGTTCATACATACATAATGAGCTATATTGCTTGGCCAAGCATAATAAATGCGTCGCAACAACAAAAAACAATAGGTTTTGGTAAAGCAAACCTATACTCTTTGAACTCCATTTCGGCACCCATCTCGGAAGGTAACTTTCTACTATACAACTCATAATGACTATCTACCCTCTAGCAGCATCTACCCTGAGGTGCTCTAGTCAACTAAGGTGTCACTGTTATGTCAATTATTAAAATATTCTTTCACAAATGTCTTCAAAGAAAAATCAGAAAACTAGTTTACTCTCTAAACATAAATCAGATTTATGATTCATAAAGTAATTCAACAATCAGTCATATCATTCTTATGACTATTTTCTACTTTTCATCATAAGCATTTTCCTTTTAAAAATGTACTAAAAACAAAAGAAGGTATGTCACAAGTATGTGTATATACATAGATGAAGTCTATGTGCATACACATATATGTGCCTACTTATGTTAAAATTTGTGCACACATTCTGAAATAATCATTAATTCATATTGCAATCTTAAAATAGTATTCCATTTGATGTTTCTTTCTCAAAAATAAAGAATCAGAACAAGTCTATGCTAACAGTTTCACACATACTGTTATTGCATTCTGACAACTGTGATACTATAACATTGTTGTTTACATAAGAACATTCATTGTTTAAACAAAACAAGTATTGTTTCCTACTAAATAATCATAAAGCAAGTTGTTTATATATGGGCATTCATTGTTTAAGTAGAACAAGTATTGTTTCCTACTAAATTGTTATAAAACAAGTTTACATATGTACATTCATTGTTTAAACAGAACAAGTATTGTTTCCTACTAAATAGTTATAAAAACTATTTTTTTACATATGTTCATTCATTGTTTAAATAGAACAA
This sequence comes from Sequoia sempervirens, assembly GCA_007258455.2. Lineage (NCBI taxonomy): Eukaryota > Viridiplantae > Streptophyta > Pinopsida > Cupressales > Cupressaceae > Sequoia > Sequoia sempervirens. Next base: position 11,428 of record VDFB02289872.1, on the reverse strand, counting down.
ATACTATTTTCTACTAAATAGTTATAAAGCAAGTTGTTTTTGACTTAACAGTTTATTGAGCAAGGTTGTTTTTAGCTTGAAAGATAACTTTCAACAAAACAATGTTGTTTGTAAAAGAATAACCACCATTTTTATCAACATAATACTGTTGCAAACTAAACAGTTACATTTAATGACAAATAATGCCGTTTACTCTGTTTGCTGATCTCAAGCTATTTACATGCCAAAGGATCACTTTACAAGTAAATGTTTACCGTTTAAAAATAGAACAGGTTTTCCACTATGAACTAAAAATAAACAAATTGGGGTTGGGGCCCTAGCTCAGTTGGCTAAATCTTAACTGTTGCAGGAGGTTGGTCACCAGGTCTAGTCTCCCCCACCCCCGTGGTACTGGAGGGCGTGTCGCGCCAGTGCTGCCGATCACGTTAAAAATTTTACCAGGTGCACTGCAATTTATATGGGGTCGTGCTACCCAATTCCTGTAGTCTAAAAAAAATAAAAATAAAAAAGAAACAAATCAAATAGCCAAATTTCATACATAAGGAAAGAATGTCTATTATTCAGATTCTTGAACACTTTCATCATTGGAAATTCGATGAGAAACTTTAATATTATAAAGAAAACTATGTTTGGCATGCTTATCGATGAAATAATTGAGCAAATATTTCAGTCAAAGAAGTCATAGAATTTTCAGGTTCAAACAATACTCTTACCTTTTTGTTAGAATTGGCTATGGTTGCCAAGATCTATGGAACAAATGGAAAGCATAAAAAAGAGAGATGAATATGACAAGAATAGACTGTATTCAATGTCAATGATATGAGATGATTCTGATTGATTGCAATGAGAGAGATCCCTTAGTTATATAGCAAAGGTGAGAACATAGAAGGGCATAAGATTATGACAAGTGTCGTAATCTTATGACATGAGACAACTATGAAAAGCTATCACTCCACCTAAGGTGGAGAGATAATCACATGATGTGTCCACAAAAGGTAGAAGTGATCAAGTAATGGCATGTCAAGTCCACCAAAAGTGGAAATTCTCTAACAACCTCCTATGTGGTCCCTAAGTAAACTTAACTAAGGTGTAATTATGACCTAGGACAAGGTAAAACACATTTAATTACACCAACAACCCCCCTTAAGTGCAACTTAGGGAGAATGTACACAAATGAAAACAATGCAAGATGGATCCCAGCTACTAGGCCATGTTAGGTACCCATGTACAAGCTATGCAATCAATGCAATCTCTCACAAATGGAGAAAAGGAGAAAACCCAGTGGGACAAAACTCCTCCCCAAAAGAGAGATGAAATACAAAAAATAAATGCTCTCAATTATGAATGAGAAGGTAAAAACCCCATGTGAGGAAAAAGAGCCCCCCACAAGAGAGAGGTAGAAGAAAGACAAGGTATCCCCCCCTCAATGTTGAGTCTCCTACAATGATGGTAGAAGCTCGACATTGAATGTTGAAGATGATCCAATCTCGCTGAACAACATTCCTCTCCTTAGGAAGAAACAAAACCAAGGATGTATGCAGGATGTCAAAAAGATGGATGATGGATGATGTTGTCTCTGAATCAAGCTTAAGTGTCTCCATATTGATGTCGAAAGCTGACACACTCCAATCAGGCGTTCTAGGCCACACTGCTGAAGATGACAATCCAACATCTAGTAGAGACTAATGTAGAACATAATCCAAATACAAAGATATCCCCTCTAAAGACAAAGAAGCCTCCTCCAAATGGTGTCCAAAAGTATCCACACTCACGCCAATTTGTGAAGAATGATCATGTAGAGAATGAACAATAGGGTCAAGGTGTTCCCTCACAACAACTGAAGAAGGTGCATCTTCATCAAAGAGAAGATGGATGTCATCAATGGTGTCCTCCAAATCTGCAAGATGAGTCTCCACAAAAAAGTCTGAAATACCTGTCAGAAAATCATCCAAAGTAGCCATATCTGGAAGATAATGAATATCCTGCTGTACTGAGTCACAAGGAGCCAAAACTGTAGCAACACAAGCATCATCAAGTACAACAGTAGGTGGAGGAGATAGAGTGCATGGCTCAAGAACTGGGTCTGATGTGAGAATGCCCAAGTTCAAAAAGCCAAATGTCTCCTCTGAATCATGGTGTATGTGATCAACAGTCGTAGGAACAAGGTCAACATCAGAAGCAAACTGTGCAAAGGTGTACAACCGAGATGAATGATCAACCACCCTAGTAGCAATGATATCTCTAGTCTCCAAGTCCCGAATGATGACCGAATTAGGTGTGAGCTCCACAGTTCTCCCATCTCCACCATGTGTAATTTGATATATGGAAAGCAAATTGTTTGTCAAATGAGGAACACACAAGACATCCTGAAAAGTGTTTTCCCCAATACTAATAGATCCCTTCCCTGTTACACTCATGTATGTATTGTTTCCCATCAAGATAGGAGACATAGCACAAGGCTGAAATGAAGAGAAGATAGTCTATGAAGATGCCATATGATGTGATGCTCCTGAATCTAGAAGCCATCTCCCTGATCCTGGACCTGAAAGAACACAAAGAGCTTGACCTTTATATGCTGATGTAGATGCTTGATCTTTGTCCTTTTTAGACTGTTCTGAAGTAGAAGGAAAAGAAGATTCAGACATTCTAGAAGGAAAATCAATGTGATTCTTTTTTAGAAGATTTTTCAACTCATCAATATCCTTCTTATAACAATAATGTTCTTCATGTCCATCCTTTTGCAATATGCACAAAAAGGCCTATCCTCCTTAGATGTTTCTCCTTTTGAAGAATGTTTTTTATTTGATTGGATTTGAATGTGGATTTACTTGATCTGAATGTTGATTATTCTTTGCTTTCTTCTGTTTCTTATCTTATTCTGATTCTTTCACCTGACTAACCAACAATGCCTGAGATTTAGAAGTCTTGATGAGACCCATTGAGATAAGCTTTTGTTTCTCATGTATCAACATCTTAGAAAATGATGCTAATGAAGGTGTAGTGTATGCAGACCCCATAGTCAATCTATGAGTATGAAAGCTAGAAACAAAAGAAGCATAATCAGGACCAAGTTTGTTCATTGTATTGTACACCAACTGGATGTCCTTCTTATCAACTCCATATGCTTTACATTACTCTCTTAGATCATTAACCTTAGTGATGTAGTCCTAGATGTTATCAAAGTTCTTAGGATCAAGATTCATCAAATCACTATCAATTTGATAGCCTATTACTTCATTTGTAGTACCATACAATGTTTTCAATTTTTCCCAAGCTTCATGAGAATTTTTACATGATTCAATTGGAACAAAAAATCTTGAGAAACTAGTCTACGAAGACACCCAAGAGCTTTGGCATGTTTGATCATCCATTTTAACTTTTTCTCATCATCAGTAGGTTCAGGTACCTTATTTTCAACATATAGAGAGTGACCTTCTGTCATTAGAATATTCCATGCATTTTGATGCCATGTTGAATAATTATATGATGTGAGTAAAGGAACCTTAAAATGATCCATGAAAATGAGAGAGCAAAAGCAAACAAATCAAAGCAATGCACCAAGAGACCCCCCCCAAATCACTCAATCAAGAAACCCCCCAAGCAATATCTGATTTGAAAATTTATATTTAGTGCGTTTACAGTTGCTAGATGCTAAAAACAACAAACTAGGCTTGATCTTAGTGCTTACAAATGCCAAAATAGGCCATAGTATCAAGTAAAAATTTTGGTACAAAATGAGATCAATCTGATTGTACCACTGAGAAGTACACAAAAAATCATACACTTTCAAAAAAAATTGCACCCAAAAATGTTACCATAGGAGCAAGTTATGAGCTCCCGAAGTTCCCAAAATGAGGACAAAGCAACAACACCTGTGAGAATCTAAAATTTCTTGAAAAAATAGGCACCAAAACCAAAAATTGATTGCACCAATGCGTAGAGCACAAAAAATTAGCCCAAATAAAAAAAATTTGTTTGAAAAAAGGAGTCAAAATGAGCAAGATATTAGCCTTCAAAGTTAGACTGCCAAATTGAAAATGCAATTCGTGAGGGGGGAAATTTTTTTTTTGAAAATGCTGATGTATTGCAGATGCGTGGCTGACAACAGCAATTCATGATATTAAATTTGACGTTCAAATGGCCATCAGGCCAAAAAAATGCCCCTTTGCCTGAATTTGATGCTTGTAAGGCCGTCATCGGGTCGGCTAGAATCTTCACTGGAATATTCTTTATTCCTGACGGAATATGCGAAGGAATCTTTATCCGCCAGTTTTTCTTTTTGCTGCTGGAGTTTTGACTACTTGATCGTCATTATCAAACTTTGACTGGTGGTCGGTGTTATTGAATGCCCGCCGAAATTTTGGAGTGGACCTTGCATGTGGCGGCAGGAGGCCACCACGTGGCGGGATCAGACAAGGAAGGGTACGACGTACCCTATACTTTGTGTTGCGCAGAGTACTATCCGCAGAGATAAATTTTCTGCTTTTTTTTTTTTCAAAAACTTTTGATTTTTCAATAAAACCTTTCAAAATATAATTCGACAGATATAAGAAATTTTTATACAAAATTTTTCAGAAAAATATTTAAGAGAAGTAAAATATTATTTTTCTTGAAATCATACCATCGGTATTTATGAGGATCTGGGGGGCCGTACGGCTCTCCGGGCAAAATTTTTTTGCCTCACCGGACAACTGCTCTGAATCAAATGATTTGATAGTCAATCTTAGGGTTTTTCCCTTCTGGATGTGATGGTAGGGTCTGATTTGACCCAAAATGCTCCAAAATTGCAGCTACCTTCTGGATCTGGCAACCACTCTTCAGCTTCAAACCCTCATAGATTTGGCCTCATATGTCTGATTTGGATGAAACAAAAGGAAAAATCGACTTTCTCGAACCTTCCAGATACAATGGTGAGCTTAGATTTGCACCAACAAGCTCTGATTTGAACCTGCAACAAAGAGCCAAAAATGGAACCTCCTCAGATCTAGAATATCTCTTCAGAAAAAGACTCTCCAATGGCACCCAACCCACTCTGATACCATGTTAGAATTGGCTATGGCTGCCAAGATCTATGGACCAAATAGAAAGCACAAAAAAGAGAGATGAATATGACAAGAATAGACTATATTCAATGTCAATGATATGATATGATTCTGATTGATTACAATGAGAGAGACCCCTTGGTTATATAGCCAAGGTGAGAACATAGAAGGGCATAAGATTATGAAAAGTGTCATAATCTTATGACATGAGACAACTATGAAAAGCTATCACTCCACCTAAGGTGGAGAGATAATCACATGATGTGTCCACAAAAGGTGGAAGTGATAAAGTAATGACATGTCAAGTCCACCAAAAGTGGAAATTCTCCAACAACCTCCTATGTGGTCCCTAAGTAAACTTAAAAAAGGTGTAATTATGACCTAGACAAGGTACAACACATTTAATTACACCAACACTTTACAGGTTGCAACAAACAAACTACGCTTGCTCTAGATCGACCAATCTCAATGGTCGGGTTTCTTCTTTCTAAGCATCAAAGATATATTTGAAATTTCCCATGTGGGATTACTATTTTATACCTTGTATGCAGTAATATCTAACATGCATACTTACGTCTATTCCATTTACACACTCAGGAGTCAGCCCTTCAATCTTTAGATTGGACCAAGCAAGGCTTGGTGATTCTCTAACTTTGAAACCATTCCATCATTCCTATTGAACGAGGTCAGCTTCCCAACAAATGGCAATGTACACATATGCAAATCTCTATGAGCATTTGTTCAAGCCATATTACTATTATCGACCCATCGATAACGAGCATTAGAAACAATAGAAATAAAATACAAAGAAACATACCCTTCCGACAGGATCACAAATTGATCCTTCTCAAGGAATAATATTTACAAACACAGTCAATCAAAACAAATTTTGATAGCCTACATAAGGCTAAGCATCATCATGCAACATAAGGATAAAGGTCAAGCCATTGGAGGCTCTCTTGGCCTCAACCTGGCTCTGTATAATAGCTGTGAAGGCTCTAAGTTTTGATGGTTTCCATACTACATAGGGCGTAGGCTATGCGCCCTCCATGAGGTGGTAGACAATATCTTCATACATTTGGCTTCAAAGCCAATTCAAGTACAGAACACCAACCCATATTTTTATGATGCTAAGATAACACTCAATTAAAATGAAGAAAAAATTCAAGCATGATTCAATAATAGCAATAAAGCTATGTCTATACAAAATAAGGAGATTGATTTACCTCCAAATCGAACTTTGGTGATGTTATTCAAAAAAAAAAAACTTTGATGACGTTTTCCTCATATTTTTCTAGTTTGAAGTTCGTCCTCTACTTTTTTCCTTTCGAATCCCCAAATTTCTTTCTTCTCCTCTACTTGTTTGCCCTGGTTCTCTTTCAAAATGGAAACAACACTATCTTTGCATGTTTTGGGTGATGGCATTATTGCCATGCCACCAGATACTTATGGGTTCAAATATTGTCATTAAGACTATGGCAGTCCACGTCCTTCGTGGATTTGCCTTGTGACTTTTCATTGATTTCAATAGTCTGATTTAGAATTATCAGGTATCAACTTTGAATTCAATATGAATTTGAACATGTATACGTATATATGTATATACATATGTATATATATGTAATATATATACATATGTATATACATATGTATATATATACATATATTTATATATCTATATGTATTTAAATGATTGCATTCACATTTACTTTGTATTTGAATAATGTATATATATATATATATTTATATATATACGTATGTGTTTGTATTTATTTACATACACTTATATATATGTATATATATTTATATATGCATTCATATATAAGTTGTTTGTTTGGAATGGCTTATAAGTTCCATACACTATCCTTTATAGTAAGGAACTTGAATTTTCATTTCGAGCATCTATATATATATATATATATATATATATATATATATATATATCTACAAAACAAAAACTTTGAATAGACAATTTAATCTACAAGCCATTCATTTTCAAGCATTGTAACAATTCAAGTCAGGAAATTACGTTCTCTTATATATGCAAATTAGTTCAAATGCAAGTCATCATGCCATTTGTGGTGTGTGCAGTCAGATTCCAACTAGCTTACCGTTCGATCTGGCTAAACAATCCTACTTCAACTGTGTTCTTATCCTTCAACCTGTCACCCTACAACTACACACACTTGCACTTGCAAATTGATCAATAACATTTAATTCTTGGTAACATATAAAATAATTTCCAAAAGTTTGCAAAGTCAACTTTAGTCAACTTCTTTCATTCAATTTTCAAAAATTCCAAAATCTCCATTTAATATTTAATTGAATTTCTTCAATAATTCAATTTACCATATTATAATAAATATGCAATAAAATTGGGTTATGACACCAATAAAATAAAAATATAGAAATGGATGCATGAAATATGAATGAAATGAGGGTGAAGGTTTTAGTATGATGAGGTATGAAAATGGATTTTTTTTAATGCTTTAATTATGTTGATATGAGGAGAGCAACCTTTATTTAATTTAGCAATGGATGTTATGCACCAAGGTATATATGGCCTAGGTGATGATGTATCCAATGTATGGACTAACTCAAAAAGAAAAAGTTCCCTACAAAGAATATACCATAGGACATCATAATATGGAAGACCATGATGTTGTTGTGGTGATATATTGCAAAGACAATGAAAAATGAAAATAAATGAAAATATACACAAGAAAGCAAGTAAGAATGTGCAACAATACAAAGAAAAATACGATATTCCCCTGTTACTTTATTAAGTTGAAAATTAATTAATTTATTAATGATGATAATGATAGTATTGTTGATGATAGGAATAATGTGAGGATTGTGTTGTTAATGGTGAGAAAAATACAAGGATTGATAAAAATTTATCCCAATGATGAAACTTGTATAGAAGCAGACAAATATGCTACCTCAAACAATGAGGGAGGAGTATTTGAATGCTTTCAAGATTTTATTTCCAAATATGCTAAAGAAAAATTGGAACTTGGGAAATAAATCTAGTATAGAGGATTTGTTTCTACGATGCTAGCGCAGAGTTTAAAATACATGCCATTCTGAACTTGAATGTGCTATTTATGTCAAACCACTATTGATCAGGTTACAAAATATCTCAATATTCCTAAATTTGCATGCATTGATCAAACCTCCCAACCAGTTAGGAAATTTTTAGGGTTGAGTAGCCAAGATTCTAATAAGAAACAAACCCAATCAATTGGTAAAGGTTATAAAAATATTTGGACTCTAAGGTTTGATGGTTCAAAATCTAAGCAAGGAATTGAAGTTGGTTTTGAATTGATCAGTCCCATCAAAAAAACTTTCTTTGTTTCCCACAGGCTACAATTCTCCTATACTAACATCACAAAATATGAATCCTTAGTACATGGACTCCTCGTGGAAATCTACAAGAAGTCCAAGATATTACAAGTTTTTGGTGATTTTGAATTGGTTATAAAATAGGTTTGTAATAAATATTCTTGTCATGATAAAAGGTTAGGATGTTATCGAAATCAGGTTTGGGACATTCTTGAAAGTTTTGATGTATTTAATATCGAGTTGATTCCCCAACATAAGAATCATATCACTGATGCTTTAGCCTAGGCAACTAGTACATTACAACCATTATCATTATCTACTTTGAAGAAGTTTACGGTAGAGCTCGCCCCAATGCCATTTGTACTTGACAATGTTACTGAATTTTAAGTGTTTGAGGATGACAAGCATATATTAGACTTCATCTTAGTTCAAGTGTCTTTGCTTCTCAACTCATAGAAAAAGTTGAACCTGAGGAAGCAAAAATGGACCTTGAAGGAATTATCAACCTGAAGACTAATACGATTCCCAAAGGAATGGTGCAGTTAGAACATATTTTGATTTAGACCAATTAAGGTCAAAAGGGAAACAAACTGAATCAACAATACAAGTAGGTGTGATGCTTATAATATAAGTACAACTGAAAAAGTTAAAAATGTTTTGATTGGTAAAGTATGCACTCTTCAATAAAGAGAAGGTATAGTCAAATCCATTACTATTTATTAAGATGTTATAGCTTGGAGTTATGAGTATCTCAATACTTATGATACATCCATTATCATGCATATGATCCCTCTCAAGCCTAAGGCTAGGCCTTTTTACAATGACAATGACCATTCAATGCCTTGCTAGAGCCATTGATTTGTGTTAGTGAACATATTTTTCTTTATATAAATATATCGATTACCAACTCCATAGCCCACTAAATAAAGGAAAATTCCCTAACAAAAAGGAGAGATCGCCATTTTATTGGTGATCTTCCTTTGAATTTTAAGGAGGTACAACTCCCTCAATGGTTCAATTTACCATTGATAAATATGCTTTTGACTAGAAAGCAAGAAAGACATACTAACACTCATCCATAACCATGAGACCAATGTGAAAAGCTAGAATGAATACTATACCTCCTAATGCATAGATCAGTATTTTAATAATAGGTAGAACAATTTCCTAAATAGACTTATTTCAATTCTAGGGCAGATGAACATAACACAAAGAAGTACTCTATTCTAAAAGGAAAGAACTTCAAATATATAATAAAATTTATAGATTGATATATAAATATTATGTCCACACTTCAATGTTCATAGAAAAAGAACAACGTTAGAACTAAACCAAATCCCAAAATGATCCCCTTTATTTCCTTATACATCACACTGCAATTTAGAAAATTAAAGTTTGAACCTTGCATAAGTCCTCCAAATGTACTTTTATAAATCCTCATCTTGGATCTTTTCGGTTAATGTAACCGCCTTCTTTTTGAGCGAGAAAATAGCTAACCACCACCTAATTCATGTATAATCGAGCCTAAAGAGCATTTATGGCTATTTTTAAGAATATCGTAATTACATTATTTCATTCGATTTGATTCTGATAGGTAAGTGTATCGCCGCTACCTGTATGCAAGCCTCATGGCCTCTAGTATGTGCGGGTGAGATGCACTCTCCCTTTGTACATTTAATTACATCTTATCTCATGATTGCACTTGTGCAGATTGGCTTAATTAGGCAGTTTTATCTTCATATTGAAGCTCACTCGACTAAAACTCAGTAGTATGTATCACAACAATTGCCTCATTCATTTAATTCAAGGTGAATTACAATGTCCTTTGCATTGCTAATTGTTGTTGAAGAGGTGTCTTCATAATTATCCTCATAAACTTGACAACCACCCTTTCCTTCTATAAATTAGAGTAACTCTCTTCATTTTGCATATCAACTTGGCATTTCAAGATGTCGAGATCCTCTAGTGATGACACTTCAAAAAATGATTTTTTGTCCATTGAGAACATTGAGTGTAGCTTGGTTAGGCGGCTGGTGGAAAACCAACTTAAAGAGATGTTCATAATCAAAATCGACATAGATGAGGGAGTGGTCAAGAAGATTATTGGGGAGAATTTTTTTTCCCAAGTGCATGTCCATAACTCTTAGCTCTTAGAATGATTTTTGTATAACATTGTTTGCACTTCTGGAAAGTTGGAATGGGGCACTAGAGTCATGGAACATTTAATCAGGCCTGTGTACCTAGCTAGGGTGGAAGCAACTCTAGGAAACCTCAGTGAATATCCAAGGGTTGTCCTCGTGGGAGAGGCCAACTGTATTGATATGGATCTGCAACATGATCACACTAAAGAAGTTTTTGGCCTCCTCCGTAGTGGGCTTGAGTAGAATGATATGGGGTTGTTTGCCCATTTTGTGGAGTCGAATGAAAACTTGTTTTCTCCAACCCAGATCGAAAGATTGTAGGAAGTGGTTGAAGGGATTCTAATCCTGATATTCACTCTATGTGTTTGAAGAAATATACTGAAAAATGCCTTTTTTATGTAACTCAATATGGGTGAAGCCACAATAGTGGTTTACAATTTTATGGAGGAAGGAAAACTCATAAAAAATGAGTCCTTGGCAATTTTTTTGATTTTGGGGGTTCGAAAGAACTTGTAGCTTCAAACAAACCAAAAAAACGTTTGATTGAACAAGGGTTTAAGCGAACCAAATTAATGCATGCACGGACAAAAAATTTTGAAAAACCCCTTTTGGGAAGCGGGTTCGACTGAACCCCCCTTTGCCCTCATTCCCCCCCTCAGGCACTTTGAAAACCTAAATTTTTTACGCTTTGAAGCTCGAGTTGAGGATGAAAATGGAGGAGTCTCACAAAATCAACTGTAATCAAGTAGTCCTTAGAATGAGCTATCCAATGAATATAATTTTAATATGTTTTGGTTTTATTATGTATTTGTTTTTTTAGTTTTATTAAACATAGATTTTTCACTAAAAATGAAGGTCTTTGTTCTGCACATGTGGAAAAATAGCAGATTATCAAAAAAA
>VDFB02289871.1:0-22391 GCA_007258455.2 Sequoia sempervirens | reverse complement strand
TTTTTGGATGAAAAAAAAATATCTATGATCTAACTTCTTTTACATCATATTTGTTTATTATTGCTTGGAATATAATGAGTTATAGATTTTATAGCGAATTGGGGAGTTGACAAAGACCTCATTTTAGCTTTGGTTGGTGATCAATAAGATACATGGTTGGGGTTGGGAAAAAAATTGGAATCAATTTTCCACCTTAATTATCATGAAAGTGGCTTGTTTAAGGATGCCTCAACTTATTTCTTTTGTAGCTTGGTTAGTTATGTCTATTTATGGATGGTAAAAACTTAGATTATCTTGTTAGTTTTGTTGTATGTGGCATTGATGAGCAATTTCATGGGTTTTTATTCCATTGTACTTATGTTATTTCTCTTAATCTTGTTAAAACTATCCTTGGCATGGAAAGTTTAGAGGATAGTGGTTTATTGAGATCATAGGAATCAATCATGTAGGACTTTCTAGAGAAGATGGAATTAGCTATTTCTATTCAATGGATGTTCATCAATGGGTGGCACTCAATCTAGCTCAACCCACTCAAAGGAATTGTTTTTCGAGCAATAATGCTTAAATTGGTATTTAAAGGTGGAAATATCACAAGTTTTGAATATGTGGATGAATATAGTTTGCTATCAAGACAAGTTTCGACAATACACCATAATATGGAAAATTTATACTTTTTGTATGGACTTACAATACGCACTTAAAATATTTTAATTTCTCACTCACTATAATAAGGTTATATAGTTTATTATTTATTTCACTTTGTCCTCCCTCAATGGGAATAAATAGTCTCATTTGTCATAGTATGCAAAATATTGGCAACATCTCTCTAGTGAAACCTAAGTCTATACTAGTTGGGGTTTAAGTGGAACTAGTGAAGAATAGAAGTGTAGGTTATATATGAAGTAGGTACATAGGTAGTGTTAACTTTGGCCTTGGTGGTTAGGGGGTTGCTTGATTGGCACTAGTGTGTTTTGATGGTCTAGTTTATATTTTTCAAGATCCATGTGTGAGTTTGATTATTTAGTGTGCTTTGGTGATCTAATCTTTGAAATTTTTATACAATTAGTTGTTTTCCTTCTCTTTGATTTTACATAATTTACATCTAAGTTACTTTTTGCTTCTTGTTCAAGACCCCTATAAAACAATAAAATTTAATAAGAAAAATATGTAGTATTATAAAAAAAAAATTAAAAATATTTTAAAAAATATTTAAAATTTGTTTAATTTCTTTGAGTTTAGAATTATATTTGTCAACAAGTTAAATAATTTATAATTTTGATAATACAAGATTTAATTTTATTTATTTATTTTATTTTAAATTATTATAGTTTGAAAATAATTTTCAATTTCAAACGTTGATGTCTTTTGATTTGTAATTTTAAATGTATTATATAATATGAATAATTATTGTGTTTAATTATTTATATTTATTTTCAAATTTTAATGTCTTTTAATTTGTAATTTTAAATATATTATACAAAAAATAATTATGTTTAATTCTTTAAATAATTTAAATTAATTTAAATTTTCATACTACTTCATTTATATATATTTTTTTATATTATTAGGAGTTGATTTTTATATTAGATTGAGCTAAATATAGGCCAAGTTGTCTCATTGCATGAGATTAAGACACTTATCACAATCTAATCAAATCCTCATCTAAGGTTTGCTTTTTATGCTTTTATAAGCATTCACCTTCATTGTAATCAATTATTCAGGTTATTGCATCAATATAATTCCCTAGGTTGTTGAGCACACAATCATGCTTTGATCTCTCATTTGTGATAGGATAATTACTTGTAGGTGATTTCTGGAAACTGTGGGATTCAATCATCAACTTCAATATGGTATAAGAGCTCTAGATCTACAACCTCCTATTCAAAATTTGAGTGATACAACCTTGAGAAAAAATTTGGTGTATTGTGGAGTGAAATGAATCTCGCCATTACGTCTGGAGCGGCCAAAAACTTAAGAATCAACTATTGTTTTGCAAAAAATTGTGATTGACTTTTAAGGCATTTTTTGGGGCACAAATTTCAAGGTCAAAATTTCGTACAATTGCACAGATCCATATGGTTGTACATTTTCATATGAGTACAACCACCATCGTCATACCTATGCATGTTAGAAGGCAAAAAATTAAATGCAATAGCAAGTTTCAAATTTTTTGGAAAAATTAAAAAATTAATTAACAACAGTTTTTATAATCAGGGGAATTTTTATTGGTTCAGAGTACATGCATATGAAGGCACTAGCATCACTATTTTTTACCATTGCCACATGCAAATATTCTGCTGAAATATTCTTTATTCTGACCTGGGCTACCCTGCAGCTATTCCCCAACAACCATCGCTACCTCCCCAGTTGACACGCCTCCACTCCATAGCCACCTTCGTCGCTTAGCACGTTGGACATGATCATATCAATGACCAAGGACCTAACTTAAGTGCCCAACCGCAAGCCCCCTAGTCTTCCATAGGAACATGGGCTCTTTTTTTAGCCCCCTATTCACATTCTAGGGTAGATTTTAGTAAATTAGATATAAATTGAGCATATGATCTTCGTTTTTCACAAAATTTATATCGTTAGAAAGGTGGTTCCAAGCTTGATCTAGTGGTATAGGTATTTTTCCATATTTTTCTCCCGATTTATTCTACATGCCTCTAAAATTAGATCTAGTTATTTTCGCTCAGGAGGGCATAACTTTTGACTCAATTATCAGATTTTCATGATTCAAACAACATCAGAAAGCTAATTCAATCCTCTTCATAGATATTAGGACTATTTTTGTAGAAATTTAACCAAGTATTTTTTATTTCAATTAGATCTCATATTTTCCTTTTTTGGTTATTTTCTTGGAAAATGTGCAAACAAGTCAATTTTTTTGGGATCAAAGGAGAATTTTCTACTTTGAGGGGATCTATGCTACTGTATCTATTCATTACTGTAATTTTTCATTGTGGATCCAACACATATTGTTCCACTCACTCTATACAACTACAATGGTTGGAAATAAAAAATGGAGATAAATATGAAGAAAGAAAGGCTATACAAAGTGACCATGGGTACAAAACTTGAACCTACAGGTGTTGTTGAGAAGAGAAAGTGGTTTAATAAAGGTGATGAGTATTTTGGTACACTATGAATGTCTATGTATCTTGATCTTCTCTTTCATGTTGAATCTTGCACCACACTCAATCAAATTTGGAATCAATTGGAGTCCTTGTTTGGGAAGCAGGGTACTATGAGGGGATTTTAGTTGGAGAATAAGCTTATCGACTTGACTCAATATTTTGATAGCATTCAGGACTTCTTCACCAAACTCAATTCTCTCAAATTATAGTTGACACAGTGTAGTAGTTCTTTCCATCCTTTCCAAACTTGGTCCTAATTGTTCATTTTTTTTTCTACCTTTTATGTCACAAGAGATGAACTTAGTTCTAGATTCACTATTCCTTCACTTGATTTTGCTACATCACTCACTCGAGAGCAGGAAAAGTTGGTACATATGGGCTCATTAAAGTCTTCCACATCAAAAGCTCTTATTGCATCACCAAGCACTAGAGATCCAAAGGCTTCAAATAGCAAAGGCAAGAAACAAAAACAAAAGGATTCCAAATTATATGAGCAATCCAAGGAATCATATTCACATGACACCTCATATTCTTCTTCCTCTTCTAAGAGGGATGCATCACATGACTGCATCTTCGGGTATGTTCTCTTCTCAGACGATTTCTTGATTCAAGAGCCTCACATCACATGACTGCATCTTTGGGTATGTTCTCTTCATATGAGCCTTGCATATTATCACATATTTTTATGGGGAATAACACTCATATGAGTGTTATTGGGAAAGGATCCATAGATGTTGATGATGGCACATTTCATGATGTAATTTTTGTCCCTTCATTATCTTCCAATCTCCTTTCCATCTATCAGATTGCACATAGTGGGGCAGGTAAGACCGTAGAGTTCACACCCAATTTTTTGCTTATCAGAGATTTGAACAGTGGAGATATTCTTGCAGTTGGGACAACATATCATGCCTCTCGATTGTATGCCTTCTCTCATTTTGCTCTAGATGAGCTAGCACTACCATTAACTAGTCCTCACTCTAGAGTGGATCATATATCTTAGAAGAATTTTGATCACTTGAACCTATGTGTACTTTCATCGTCCACTTTAGTTCATGAGACTTGTGTTGAGCTTCCTCCCCCTACACCTCCTGTATCTTCAGAGATCAATATTTATAGTCTTTCAATTTCATCTTTTTGGGATGACTACTTGACATTGCAGAGTTATTTGTTGAGTCTTACATTGCAAATATTGGGGACACACTTAAGGATATTTACTTCCTCTTTGATCATAGATATGGCCAACCAATCATCGCATCATCATTTCCTTTTGAGGTTGTTCTACAAGTATCTTCACAACTATTTGGATTAGCTTAATTTGATTCAAACATGTGAACCCTTGAGCATTCTTCCATGGAATCCATCATGAGACCATTTCTCCTAAGATATTTACTTCTTCACGCACCATTGGATGTGTTTCTTCCTAAGGGGAAGAACAATGTTTTCCATTTTTGGATCATCTTCAATAGCCTTCTTCGTGCATTCACTTTTGGCAAAGGAACTTCTTCCTTTGGGGGGATTCATTGTCTCATCCTTTCTCTCCTATGGGGGGTATCTTGATCATACTTATGTGATCAAATTAACACTTGGGGTGACGTTTTGAGTCCTACTTTTCTTTTTCACATGTATGATTTCATTTCTTTTATCTCTCTTTTGGAGAGGATTTTTTCCCACGAGGTGTTCTCTTGTTTCTCCAGTCATGAGAGATTTCAATTGCTTGTTCATGAGTACCTCATCAAGCCTTGTAGCCAGGACCCATTCTACATTGATCTTAGCTTCCCTTATCAGTTTAGTTTCTCCCTAAGTTAATCTTAAGGGGGGTGTTGGAGTAAATAGGTCATGACCTAATAATTATTAGAAACATTGATACTTTAATTACTTAAAGCTAAACTTATGAGTTTCTTTTTTATATTAGATTGAGCTAAATATAGGCCAAGTTATCTCATTGCATGAGATTAAGATGTACTTGTCACAATCTAATCAAATTCTCATCTAGGGTTTTCTTTTTTATGCGTTTATAAGCATTCACCTTCATTGTAATCAATTATTCAAGTTATTGCATCAGTACAATTTCTCTGGTTGTTGAGCACACAATCATTCTTTGATCTCTCATTTTTGATAGGATAATTGCTTGTAGGTGATTTTTGGAAACTATGGAGTTCAATCATCAACTTCAATAGTATTAGCCATTGTCTATGAAACTCTTGATAGCATAGATAAATTAAGAACTCCTTCATAACTTATCACGTCTTGTTCTCCATTTCTTACTCATAGTGATTGATCATAACATCATAATGCTTTCATTGATATGAATAACAACACAAGTGTTGACATGACTGCAATAAACAAAAGGGAACCCCAAAAACCATATCCTTATTGCTATACTAAAGGTTCAATAAGAGATGTGTTATGGACAAGGCTACATGGCTTCCAAATAAAGTTTATTCATCCATACATAACCTCAGATCTATGTACATGAACCATATAGATCTTTTGATGACTATCATACCTCACTTGTTTTTCATGGTGTTTTACTAATGTGGATCAAGATCGTGGGGTCTTATCAAACTACCCAATCTTGTAGCCTTAACATGTCATCCAATCCACATTAACATATATGGAAAAAGAATCTGAAAAATATCTTTATTTCAACCTTCATACACATTCATACATGAAAATTCATCAAAATTAATTACATATATGGAGGATTCAACATTGAATAAAATTTAAAAAAAATTACAAGCTTTTCTAGACACATCTTGTCTATGAGTCTTCAAATCCTCATGTCTTCAAACCTTCTTGGCTTCACTCATCTTCTGAAATATGACTTTTCTCTTCATTAAGCAGCTCTCATGGCTGCCTTGAACACCTACAACACACCTGCAAAATCTCGTTTCTCTTCTTCTATTCCTTTTCTCTTCACAAGTTGATTTTTTGCACTCTTTCTTGTGCAACTCTCACAAGCAACCTACAAGCTCTTTCTCCAACCTTGTTGTTGTTGATTGTTGTCTTTTAACACCATTTAAGGTTGTATTTTATACATTCTTAGACCTTTTCAAAGCACCAAAAAGTGGCACTCAAATCTGCTCTTTCATTTCCCTCAACTTGACCTCTAAAATTCCTTCACAATTAATGAAATAAAAACAAATTTTTGCTTCCAAAATGTGTTGTTAATGTTTCTTTACCATATCAAATGCCTTTCTGGTGTAGATTCCTTTGGAAAATAAAGAAATACAAAACCAAGTCATTCCCCTTTGGTAATTGAAGAGTCATTCATTATTTTTCCAAAAATTCACTATCTTTTCCTCCATTTTAAGCACCCAATAAGACAAGAATGGAATGTCAAAGGTCACTTGCCTTATGAAACTTCTACAAGAAACCAAATTGATAGAATGAATATTAATTCTTATTTTCAAGTTCCATTTAATATCCAAATGGACCCCCTTAAACCCTTCAAGCCTTGAAATAATACAATAATTTTAATAAGGTCATTTGCCTCTTATTTTTTAAATGAAAATCCAAGTATTGGTAAATAAATATTTTATCCTTAAAAAACAACACAAGATGCTCTTCAAGCTCCAACCTACACCAAAATGCAAAATTAAACATGAAAAGAAAATAAATATTCTTGGGCGATGCATGTAGACTCAGATGCTCCTGCATCAAACACTCCAAGTAAGAAGTTTGTGAGCATGGGCTTACAAAATGGAGCTAAGTAGTAGAACTACCTTTCAAGTTGTGGAAAACTCACAACATACACCAATGCTAAGATAGGTACCCTGCTATTTTTTTCTTCCTTCTTTTCCAACATCTTGTTGGAACATTCGTCATTCTCCTCCTGTAACTTTGCTCACCACTCTTGTCTCCTCTCGTGGATTTGCATCCACCATGTACCATCCTCCTCCAAATTTGTTCTCCTCTCCTCTTCTCCTTCTTGGGATCCATCTCACCAAAAACTGACCACCTCCACCAATTTCCACTTGCAACATCCTCTACAATTTCTACACACAACTCTACAACAAAATCTTTACCCTCTACAACAACATCCTCTTCTACTCTCACTATGGAAGAATAATCACAAATGAAATCAAAATGTTCACATAGTACCTCTTTTTCCATCACTACAACATTCATCTTTTTTCCTCCATCAGTAAGCTTACCAAACCACTCTTCTTCTACCGCAAAAATCTACAACATTAAGTCATCCTTGTCTTCACTATTTGCAATCTCTTCACATTCCATCCCTATAATCACATCCTCTATAGTTGCATCTTCATTCTCTTCTACCATCATCGTTGCTACACTTGCATCCTCTTGTTCATTATTTTCTTCTTCTTCCTCCATGCCTTCCTCATGGCATGTCTTCGTTGCAACCTCTTCACTCTCAATATCCTCTCCATGGTGCCATGTTTCCAATCTACTCAATCTTGCATTTATATCAGCCATCATTGCCAAAATATTCCTCTTTTCATACTGCCTCCATCCATCCCATATCATGGGATTCTTCCTCAATAATATCCTCATCTCAACTACTACAATCTTTCACAACTCTCACCTCATGCTATGCAATCTGCAATCACTTCTTTTCGCAGCTCTCTAGCTCTCAATTGCTCAGGGCTTCTCCCTACCTGCAACAATCCTCACACGAACTCTTCTCTACCGCACTTCTTCTACTCTACCCACAGGTACTAGTGGATTCTCTCCACTCTCAAGATCCCTTGCTCTGATACCAATTGATGCAGATCAAGATCAAGGGATCTTATTAAACCACCCAATCTTGCAGCCTTAACATGTCATCCAATCTACATTAACATATATGGAAAAATAATTTGAAAAATATATTTATTTCAACCTTCATACACATACATACATGAAAATTCATCAAAATTAATTACATATATGGAGGATTTCAACATTGAATAAAATTCCAAAAAAATTACAAGCTTTTCTAGACATATTGTCTATGAGTCATCAAATCCTCATGTCTTCAAACCTTCTTGGCTTCACTCATCTTCTGAAATATAAATTTTATCTTCATTAAGCAGCTCTCATGGATGCCTTGAACACCTACAACACACCTACAAAATCCCTTTTCTCTTCTTCTATTCCTCTTATTTTCACAAGTTGATTTTCTACACTCTTTCTTGTGCAACTCTCACAAGCAACCTGCAAGTTCTTTCTCCAACCTTTTTGATATTGATTGTTGTCTTTTAACACCATTAAAGGCTGTATTTTATACAATCTTACTCCCTTGCAAAGCACCAAAAAGTGGCACCCAAATCTACTCTTTCATTTCCCTCAACTTGACATCTAAAATTCTTTCATAATTAATGAAATAAAGGCATAGTTTTGCTTCCAAATTATGTTGTTAATGTTGCTTTACCATATCAAATGCCTTGCTGATATAGATTCCTTTGGAAAATTAAGAGAATACAAAACCAATTTGTGCCCCTTTGGTAATTGAAGTCATTCATTATTTTTCCAAAATTTCACTATCTTTTCGTCCATTTTAAGCACCCAATAAGACAAGAATGGAATGTCAAAGGTGACTTGCCTTGTGAAACTTCTACAAGAATCCAATTTGACAGAACGAATATTAATTCTTATTTTCAAATTCCATTTAATATCCCAATAGACCCCCTTAAACCCTTCTAGCCTCAAAATAATACAATAATTTTAAAATCACATTAAACACGTTGTTTGCCCCTGATTTTTAAAATGAAAATCCAAGTATTGGTAAATGAAGATTTTATCCTTCAAACACAACACAAGATGCTCTTGAAGCTCCAACCCACACCAAAATTCAAAATTAAACATGAAAATAAAATAAATATTTTTGGACAATGCAGGATCACCTGTACTGGGTGCTCCTGCATCATCTACTCATGAACTGGCATGAAAATCTCAATAAATAGATGCATATAGAGGTGATGCATGGTCATCATGTTCCACGTGGAGAAAATATCATTTCTTCACAACAATGTAATGGTTTTATGAGGAAGAAACAACAGACATGTTAAATGCATGAAGCCACTTTGAAACTACATCATGAAATCCTCTCAACACGTGGGTAATGGTCTATCTCATTTTCTTGGAACTCCTCTCCTTGTCATTAACATCTCAAAACTTCTTCTAAACTTTGCAATGTGCCCCTATCTTTGGATTTGTGTGTCTTCCATACACCCATATTAAAGAAGACTCTTTCAACACTCCTGGAAACTATTCAGCAGTGTGCCCTCTCATTCTCTGTGAACTAGCAATGTTCACTATCTTTCTCCTTCATTTTGGACATGGTCTTCAAAGAGCCAAAAAAAACTAACAAATATTTGCTTTAAAATCTTAGACCTTTTCAAAAGAAATTCCCTCCTTGGCATTGATATGATACTTGGAAAAGTAATAAGTTCTTTCTAGAACATTTTAATAACATCAAGGCATTTGGAATACTTATTATAGACTAAAACTCCTTTTGAAATCCCGGGACAAAACTAAGAGCACTTAAAATGATAGGAACAACTTGTTAGTGACTATTTAGGTCTGGATGTGGAAATAGGTTAACATAACCAACACAATTACATCCAAGCTGCTTAGGAAAAAAGAGTGTCCAAGGATTCATCCTAAACAATGTCAAACCCTACTCTATTTAATTTAATGCCCTTCACAATAGTGTACAATTAGGAGACAAATTTGGGAAGATATTTCTTCAACCTTTGCACAATTGTTTAGGAAATATTATCTTCCAAGTCCTCAAACCTAGAAGGAGGGTGGGGGTCCCCCTTAGAGGGCCCACCCAAGGGCACAACAAAAACAAAGAAACATCCAATCAAAGTAGCCAAACACCTAATTAATGGAATTTTGACGCACTTATTCATAAAAAAAAAAGTAGTCAAACATTGAAAATACCTAAGGATCTAGCCTAAATTATGCTAGACCCAAGTTTGTTCAATCTCACACCCTTTACTTGAGTATGTGATTGGAAGACAAATTTGAGAAGACCTTTCTTCCATTTTTGAATTACTGTACAAGAAATATTATCTTCCAAGTCCTCAAATATGGGAGAAGCAGGGGGATTCTTCCATAGAGGGCTCATCCATGGGCACAATAAAAGTAGGGAATTTCAAACTAGAGAATTCAATTGGTGAATAACCTCCTCATGAGCAGGTTGAAGAAGAATTGAAGTTAATGGAATAACACACTGAGCAACTAGAGAAAAAGGTGAGTGGGGCTCACTAATAAGAGTCGATGGAGCAATAGGAGCTAGACTCACACCAATCACTTGAGGAATTAATGCTAGAAGAGAAGAACCAACATCTTGAGAGGAACCATCATCTAGGGAATCAAAAGTATAAATAGTCAAGTGAT
Organism: Sequoia sempervirens; assembly: GCA_007258455.2. Classification (NCBI taxonomy): domain Eukaryota; kingdom Viridiplantae; phylum Streptophyta; class Pinopsida; order Cupressales; family Cupressaceae; genus Sequoia; species Sequoia sempervirens. The sequence goes on along the minus strand of VDFB02289871.1, from coordinate 11,895 downwards.
CTTTGTAGGGATTTTTCCACCATGTCACTAAGCCCTTGTGCCAGGAGAGTGGACAATAAGAAACCAAGTGGTTGATGGAAAAGAATCATCTACATTTGAAGGGGAGACCCTCACAATAAATCAGTTGAGTCCAAGACCTATCACCCACCATCAAAACAATATCCCCATTAAGAGGCTTGTAGATATCAATGTCCACCAGAACATGAGCAAACATAGATTGGACCATGTAGGAAGTGGTAGAGTCAACTTTCATAAAATGACCTATAGCATTTCTAATGGCCTCATAGCAGAAATCTTCCCAAAACTAGAAAGCAAGATTCAAAAGTCAAACCCATATAGGTCTAACATTGAGAGGTTCAAAAAGGGGGTTGAAAGATGTAATCCAAGACTTGACAAAGAGAAAGTGCTCTTCCCACCTCCATAACCTATTGTCAAACACCAAATCCCCATCCTTTGAAATTCAAAAGATGCAACGAAGAATCTCCTTGCACAAGGAAATTTTTTGATCTTAATATCAATGACAAGCTTTTAAAAATCCAAAACAAGTTGTGAGGTCATGAAGAGAAGGCCAAAAGTTGTTGAATCTCCCGACCAAACCCGGGTAAACATAAAAATCCTCATTTTCAATCACTTCCTGTCCACAAACCACCATAGAGGAGGATTGCAAACAAGGAAGAGGTTGAATCCTGTCACAGTGCAAGGAGCAAGCAGGAACCCCAGAGCTAGCAATGGATGTGAAAGACTATTGGCGACCTGAAGTAGAAACACCATGCTTCTCACTGTAACTACACGGCACCCAGGAGGATTTGGAGTCGCTGGAACAAAGTCTCTAGAAACACAGAGGTTGAAAATTGGAACAAAACCACCAACAGCAGCAGAACTAGGGCCGACACCAAGAGTCCATGGGTAGTGAGCAACATGAGAGTTGTCCCAACACCAACAAAAAAAAGAGGGGAGAACGATGTCGATGCCTTGGAGAGGCGAAAAAAAAATACTAGTAGCAGGAATAGAATTCACAAGAACCCCATTTGCAGTACCACAGTTGGAAAATGTGGCCCTCAAACCATCGAACGCACCCAAGACAGTGACAGAAGCATCAAGCAGGGAACCAACATCAAGTGGGAAAAAGAGTGGGATAGAAAACATTTCAAAATCTCCCTTCATAGCAGTGTCAAGCAGGGAACCAATATGTAGATCATGAAGCAATTATATAACTTGTTAAATGTATATTATTCTTTAGTTTTGTAATTATACGGCAATGCAAATGCACTACTTTAAAATATGTAGGTAATGATAGCGAAGTGTAGATGGATGATATATATAGGGACCCTGTAAATTACCAAACTTAGTTGATAACTGAATTTCTTCTTTCTATTCATGATTGGGTAGAGCATACTGTAAGTTGATACATACTTCATAAGTTGAATTAATATATTTATAACATGAAAGAGATGTAAATGTTCAATTTACATGGATGAGAAAGATTTTACCATATGATCTATTTTATAAATAAGAGTAGGACTTAAGACTTATATGAAAATCATTATGAGTTAAATTTTAGATTCAAGATGATTGAAAGACTTGAATATCCTGGGATGAAAAGTTTTTAATAGAATGACATTTTTATATCATATAAGGGTTAGCATTGGTCTCTTATTATCTCTGACAACATTGAAAATATTTTAAGAAAACATCTTCAACTAGTTCTTATCCAACTTTGCATAGCCTAAGCAAATTAAAATGGATTTGGGAGTAATTTTAAATGTTCATAACAACTTTGCATAGCCTAAGTCAAGTAAAATGGACTTGGTAGTAATTTTAAAGCAAGTACAATTCTGCAAAGAAGTTAGCCTATAGGTCATACGGTGGATGGGTTTTAGCTCCCAAACAACCTTCCTCTTTTGCTTAATGAAACAACTCCTGCTAAGCCAAGAACCGCCAGTCGGTTTACCGGTTACTCTGTCTCGTGGATTGCAAAACCGCATCTCCCTCATGTTGCTTCAATCTACTCACAATAAATGAGAAGCAGATATGTTCACTTTAAATGCGTTCAAAATATGTTCAACCCCACCGCCTTTCATCACCGCTTGAAGTTTTTAGCCGATAGGCTATATATGGTATGAGCTTTCAGCAAAACCTATCTCATGCGCCTGAAACAGTCTCACGCCCTTAAACTGCTCATCAGAAATCATTTTCGGTTACAAATTTCCGCTCCACATTCAATCTCACAGTTGTACAATATTGTATCAAATCTGCACGAAATCATATCAAATCTACATGGTGTGTAACCTTCTATTTTATTCTGGGCGGTGAGTGGCCTGCAGAGCGTGGCAGTTGCGCTTTGCGGGTTTCAAATGCTTGCCCTCTGGGAAACGAAGAATCAATGGAGAAGAAGACGCTTCCTCTCATATCATGTCTACTGGAAGAGATCCTCAACCATGCTCCAAGCAAGGGCCGCAACACATTATTTTGTAAGGACACTAATACATCTGAAAGTTCACTTTTGTGAGTAGATCCATAGACATGTAAAGAGCTCTGCAATTTCTTGTTCCTCTGCAGATTCTTCTGGCTGTGCGTCTGTGAATCCCCCTTCCAAGTGGGTTCTCTTATTTCAACATGATGGGCTCCAGCCTAAACAAAATTATGCCTCCAAAGAGTCACTGAAATCTTTTCTGGTGTCCATGGGAACCAACTTGGAAGAGAATTTCTTCATCTGTATCAATCCGGAGCAGCAAAGGTTCGATGCTATGACCTATTCATGCTCCACAAGCGGTTACTATGCAGTCACAGGGTATGCTCCTCTTCTCGCCATGAAAAATTCCCATACCCATTTGCAATTTCAGCTACCCAATACAGACAACGCAGTGTTTCAATATGCTTTGACCCGCTAGCAGATGGAGGCAATCATTCAGCTCAAATACAAGCCAGTAGTGTTGAATGACTGTGGAAATTGAAATGAGTGTTGATAATGTCAGGTGCAGTGTTATTCAATTGGCATTTGGGAAAACAACTACAGTTTCAAAAGAAGGGCATTTTCCTTCCAGAATAAGCCTGCGCCTTGCCCCTCATGATGCTGCCCAAGTGCTAATGGTGAGCTTGAATAAATCTTCTGCCAACCCAGTTAAAAAGGTGACTTCAAATAGGATTTTTCTTAGTACTAACTACCATTCTAAATTTCCCGACTATGTAAAATCATTGTCTCTCAATAAAACTAATTTTAGTACTAATCATGTGAGTAGTTGGAAATTCGAGCAGAGTAGTGAAGGGAAGCAGGGAATTTTGTTCAATCCTAGAATCATGTCTCGCAATAATCTGTAGCTCTGAGATGTTACTGATATCAACAAAAACTTTAGGTTCTATGTTATTGTAGATTCTAGTACTTGTGTTACCTACTACCAGCTTGGGTTCAACATTTTCCTCAACAGCTTTTTCCAGAGCCCCCAAAATCTCATTCAAGGTGGATGTGGGTGTTCTAGAATCTTCACATCTTTGTCTACAGAATTTGGAATCTGTAGAAAGTCCAGTTGGATTGTATTCAGGCAACTTATTTGGGTCAGAAATTTCATTTTTTTCCAAAAGATGTTGAGACCCAAGTCTTCTAAATCAACATCCCCTGCAAAACTTTTACAAACATCAGAGATGGGTCGGTAGCCAGTACACCTGCATACATTCCCTGCAATGGCTTTCTCAACTTCCAAAACCAAAATTTTTGAAAAGCCATGTTTATGATCACGGTTTCATTTGGATTCAGCCTGACGAAGAGCATTATAAAGAGACATACACCATCCTGGAGTGCAGTACCCACACTATGATGCATGAAAACCTGCAACCCTTTTGTGGATAGCATGATGTCCATCCCTGCAATTTCCAAGCCCTTCAGAAGTTGTGATGGAACAACCATCTATAGATCCCAATAGTGTCAAGCTCGAACTTACTGAAAATTCATCTGTCTCCTTTGTATTAGTGTTGTATTTCGATAAATGCACAACACAAGCTCTACATCCCCCTGAAAACTATAGACGACTTCAGCCCAAATTGGTCTGTAAAACCTGTCAAAGGGTATTTAGTATCTACTAATTTAGATGCTTGTTCATATCTGTTTCTACTTCTAAAATAAATTCATCAAAACTTATATGATTGTCTACGAGTCTCTTAAGGCTTTCTAAATACTAGATAAAACAAATTGTCCAAAACTTAGTTGGGTTTTAGCTGTCATTCTTAAGTTTTCACTTGTTAAAATATGAAGTTTGTTGCAAGCCATTCTTAAATATCATTGGATCTTATTTATGTATATATATATTTTTTATCCTACCACAGGAATCTTATTTATGCACATTACATAGTATATAAAATTGAATTTAGATTTCTTACAAATCTTTTAATATTGAAGAACAGTGTTCTCGAGTGGGTATGTCTAAAAATACATCCTTAAAACCATTTTCTCTAGAAAAACAATAAACAAGACAAACATAAATGTTTATGTAAAGCAAAACAAGCTATAGGATATACAATTTAAATTAGATTTTGTGTATGATAAGGCGTACCTTCTCCACAGCCAAGTTTGGCTGCTTTGTAGTGAGTATGATATCGAATATAAGAAAGCAGAGTAGTTGCTGGGTGGATCTGAGATAAATCTACTTCAGTCCTTTGCCCATTCAACACAAAAACTAGACAATTTGCATTTGCTAATGCATGATGTCACAACTTCTTTTACACTCTCTCAATTGAATGTTAAAGTTTTCAGTGCAATTTAAGGTCTTTAACACTCTCTCAGTTGAATGTTAAAGTTTTCACTGCAATTAACTTCTTTTACACTCTCAGTTGAATGTTTTTCAATGCAATTAGTTTTAGCGATATGTGTTAAATAAGAAGAGACAGTCAAATCTGTAATTGTTCAATGGAATTGAATTTAGGGAGCCGTCCCTGTGGACTGCCAGCTGCCAAGAAAACAGGAACATTTAGCATTCACTGATTTCTCACTTTTTAAAATAATAATAATATTCTTTTTCAATGATTTCTGAATTTGATTGTGTGAGAATTTTTACATCAATGTTTCAGATCACACGCTTGATCCATCATGAGGATGAAAGCAAAGAACTTAAGGAGAAAAATGTTTTAATCAAAGAGTTGTGGTTCAATTAATTGAATACAATTGACGAGGTGATTGATGAAAGCAAAGAGTTTAAGGAGAAAAATCATATTTTATTAAATAGATATTTTTTTAATCAAAGAGTTGACAATTGATGAGGTGACTGATGAAAGCAAAGAGCTTAAGGAGAAAAATGATATTTTATTAAAAAGATATTTTTTTAATCAAAGAGTTGTGGTTCAATTAATTGAATACAATTGATGAGGTGATGACACGTTAAAAGATATCTTAGTGTCTATTTTTAATAGATTTGTATTACACTTTTGAGTTGTAATTTTTTAAATGAAGTATAAATTTACATGAATACAATTTCACAAAGTGGAATGTCTTTATGCAAACAATTATCTTATAGACTATTAAAATAATTCAATTGAAAAACATTTCTTCATAAAATATTATTATGTGAGTATTATTATATGATCAAAGATGCTCTTACAGTGTAACCCCATTTTCTAATTAAATAGCATAGATTTTTTATAACAATTACAAGTAGAGAGAAAATCAAGATTCTCTTCCCACATTCAATTAAAGCATACCAATTACAATTACCCGAGATTTTAATTTGATAATATTAAAAGATTTATTGTTAATTATTTGATAATTAATCCAAAAACAAGAATAAAAGAATTTTTTAATCGGTTCAAAAGGCTGCCATGTGGTGGTAGAACCAAATATAGGGAGATTGATTTTGGTTTGTCTTAGATATTTTTGTTTGATTTTGCTTTGTCTTAGATATTTTTGCTTTGTGTAGGGTTTTGTAATATTCTTCCTACAAACTCTGTCCATTTTTTTTAAATAGGCTTGTTGACAACACGACACAAAATGCGTAAAATCTTGAAGTAAGTCACATCAGTATGTTTTTTTGGAATTTCTATATGGATGGATTTTTTTTTAATTTCATTCTAAAACAATTGTGTTTTTATCTGTTAAATGGAGGCATTGGTACTGTGGTTTTGTCTATGGCTATTTTTAGTTAGGGTTGAAAGTAGTCATAGAGGTGGGTTAGTTGGCTTACATTCACTCTCTCACCCCACTCAGTGGTAAAGGTTGGGGGTAATGGGGATCCTTTTATAAGTCCCCTGCTTAGTAAGTTTCCTGTAGCTTATGTAATTTGCTGGCTTCCTCTTTTTCTTGTTTAATTTTTTAAAATAATCTACTGTTTTCTTTTTAAATTAAGGAATGGTTCTTCTGTTCTCATACCGGAAAAACAACTACTAGGTAGTTGAAATATTCCTCGCCACATGACTAGAAACAAACTTGAACTTGCAACAAATATTTTTATTTAACAGGGGCATTACAATTTGCAATGAAAGAAATACAATCACTTCCTCTTTGATATATATAGCTATCCACCTAAAGGGAAATTGTGCCATGGGCGAATTAAATCATTCCCAAGACACTCAAAAGTTTAGAAATAGAGAATACGAACAATATCTTCAAAAATGCAGGGGAAAAAGCTAATTATAAATAGGATTATAATAAATGTTTGTATTATAGGAACATGGTGCACAAGCTTATGGAGGTTGATTACACACTTGAGAATTGTATGTGGCTAAATGTGACCAAATTTGTAAATGGTAGTCATTTGTCGTATGACTAACATATTGCTATTACTAAGTGTGCTTCTATTTAAAATCCTTTGAAAACTCATGAAAATCTTCTTTTTGCTTTGTGGCGAAATTTCATTTATGTGTAGTGAAATCACTTCCATTTATGTGCATTAGCATTGTTGTATGGCAACCATGGTTCAGTCTATTGAGTTCACTTTCCATTATGACTATATATTGAGTGCATATAATTTCTATTTACAGAATCCCTCAGACCTTCTGTGTTGCTGGCTATGATGACTATTAGAGCACAATCAAAATTATTAATAAATTTGAATGAAATAAAGTTTTGATAACATTACAATTTATGAAGGAACAAATAGATTTGTATGAATGTTATAGTTATGTAGAGCAACTTAATTCTATTAGTTCCAGATAAATGCTAGCAAAAATTTTGCTAATATACATTTGGCAATGGAATAGGCCTCTTTAAGAGGACCTTGGGATTATAACTTGCATTAAGATAAAATAATGAACATTTAAAATAAGACTAGTATAGACTTGAAATAGTGAACATGCACCTAGAAGCCACTTGGATTAGATAAATTTTCTTTTAATTAGGCTATCTTAATAGATACCTATTCTTAGAAAAAAACATTTAGAATTGATTGAAACATGGGCTTCCTACCAAGTGAGATGAATATAAGGTAAATTAATTATATGAAAGAACTTAGAAGATTGAGATATCTCTTACCCAATTGTTTAGTCACAAATTCAAGTTCAAATAAAATTAGAGGTAGTTAGTAACTAATTGTGTTTAAGGCGTAATTAACAAGGGCAACGGAGATTTGTATGTTGTAATATAATGCTTTCTCTTATAGCATTAAAAAAAGGGACTAATTTAGGAAAATTAAGGCTACTAAAGGTGAGATTGTTTACTTGTGGTTAAAGTTGTCTAAACATTTATGACTAAATTATAAATTTCATCCTAAGATCTAGCCTAAGTGAAAATTCTTAGACTCTAGACAAATGCAACTAGGAAACACATTATCAAGTGTGGATGTATAAAGAAGAGGTATGCAACTAAATGGAACACTCATTTTGTAAAGAATGGTAAAACGCTAATGCAAATGTTAATTATCCAGGTAGAAATATATTTTTTATCACATCCTCACATCAAGCCCCTTCATGGTAGGTATTGCATGGATAAAATATAATAAAAAAACTAAAAGAAAGAAAGAGAGACAAAGAAAAAAATAAGGAAAATTAAAATATAAGCAAGTGAGCTACCCTCCTACAAATAAGACCATGCATTAATTCATGGAATGGTAACTAGGATGGAAGTCATGCCATGCTATTAATAAAGCATGGGTACCGCATGAAGGTTTGGACATCCCTCACAACCATTAATTTGGTTAAGGTAGATAATGTGAGGATGGCATGGGCATCCATCATCACTTCAGTTGGCTTTAGAAAATTGTAAGCAAATGCATTTGGAGCTGAAAATCCAAACTCCACAACTTGATTGGCATCCTTCTTGCTTGCACCAAAAGGGAGCTTTCAAACAAGTTATGGAAGTCTATCACAGCTAAAGGATGGGGAAATTTCGTCTGAGAGGGCAAGAGTGAAGAAATAAAAAGGAACGCATTAGGAATGGAACACAGGAGGAGAGAGTGTGGTGTATACAAATGGGAAGATGTAGCAGGGGCTATGGATGTCAATCAAAGGCAAAAGGAGGCAAAATGTATTTCAACACCTAAATTAACAATATCTCCAACACCATTCCTAGAGATAAGTATAATCATCTCTCACATAGTGTTGGGCTCTAAATATCCATGTTTTCAACTGTCATTGCAAGGATTTTCTAGATTTATAGGAAAGACTATAGTGAAAGATGCCTAAGAAAAATTTTGGATGACCTCCTTATAGTAGGACCTTGTAATTATCAAGCTAATGCTATTCTCATGCTTTAAATTGGTCCTCATGCTATGTGTTGGAGGTTGATCAATAGAAACTTTCTTCCCTCTCTCGAATGTTGAGGTGTTTATCATTCTCTTCCTTTATGGTAGCATTTACTAATGCATCACATCTAACCAATATTGCTCATTCTTGCAATGATCAACCAACTTGAAAGCAATGGTTTGGATCCATTGATTGGCAAGTGATAGGTGAATCATGATTATCACTCACATAATCAATTATGAAATACATTCACTAGCACATTGAAGAACTAATAAGTATAAATTAATAGTACTCGATTCATTCTATGCTAGAGAAGGAAAACATAAAGTAGGATTTTAGTCCTCACAAAACTAGTCCCTTGTATGTTCTCTCTAAAGTCTATACACCTATAGATTGTAAAGAAAATAATTCAAATGGGAATTCTAGCCCAAATGAATGTGCATCTAGATATCATGATAATTGATTATATTCATTATTAGACGTTCTTCTATAGTCTAAATATGTCCATTTATGAGGTGATTCATTTTAGATGCTCCACCTAGGCAATGGAATGATACTTTGGTGGGATCATCAATAATATTGGTTGTGAACTCTTGGTGATTCATTGATTTTGGTGATTGATTACTAGATTTGGTGATTCACTAATTGTAGGAGTTGAGTATTTTAGGAATGGATATTGGAAAATCGTGATTTGTTACACTATTTGGATTTAGTCTCATTTATGGTTTCCCTTGTATAGTATTCCTTTTATTTCACTTCCAAGATAAAGGTTACTTTAGTAAATTGGAAACCTTGAGTATAGGAATCTATATTTATGTTTCTTGAGAGATTAAGGGAGGAAAACACATGACTTCAATCTTGTTTGGAAGCAAGTATGTAGACAATCCTTGGATGAAGGATGGCCTTGTGACCGAAGCCCGCAGGCGAGGGTTTAGGGGAGAACTCCAAAATTTGGGATTGTTCATAAACTTTAGCATCTCTTCCTCCTCAATATCCTTCACCTTGAAGCTAAGAATTGCATCAAATGGTTGTGAACTCAACTTTGTATTAATATATCCCCACTATGTAGGTTTGAGTCAATAAAAGATATATCATTGTCATCAAGCATATCTATTATAAGGCTTGGGGTGTTTGGCTTTCCAAAATCTACTTCGACCTTGGATGAACTTGTAGAGTCATTGTCATTGTGGTTGTCTTGAGGTGAATGTGGGAGAATGCTTCTAAACTAAAACAATCAATGTTTGGGTACTAGCCTCATGGTTTTGTGTCTCAACTTTGTGTTAAGTATAGAAGGTATGGGTAGAACCTATGCACTAGGGAGGTCTATTCTTCCAAGAAATAAGGGTGGAATAAAAATGGCCATGATTTTGCTATTAAGAAGTTATGGAAACCTACTAACTTGTATTTAATGATGATGTTGACTTGAGCAATTATGATTTGAATGTTTGAGCAACTCTTGTATATATGAATGGTTCGCTTGTTCTAATTATTGTACCTAGAGTTGTGTTAAGTTTAGAAGTGATTCCTTGGGATGGCCTTTGCCAATTGGGAGCAATTGATGATAAGTATTACCAATATGTTATTGTGTTTGTCTTTATGTATATTAGGTGGACAATGATATGTTAAGCTTTTGGAGTAGTACTATATAAAAAGGTTATGTACTCTAAACTAGTTAGTGTACTACTATGGTTTAATATTTGTCTGAAATAATGTATTTTTTGAATAAATCTTGAGTGAAGTAAATGGACTTTGATTCCTAATGAGTTTTATATGGGTTTAAGTATAAGTGTTTGGATGGAGGCCATCATATGTGGATTCAATGTGTTACTTATGTGTTGGTAAATTGAACCCCAACCTATGACATGATTGAATAGTTTACTAGATCCCTTTCGAGTAATGTAACCAAATTAATTAGCCAAGGTGTAAACCCTTCAAATAATATGTTTAGATCAATGTCTTGGTACTTTCTAATGTCATAATATTGAATTGAGATTGATACAAAAACTAACTTCTTGGCATCATAACTAAGGTTGAGTTAGGGACTCTATGAGGGAATAAGTAGAGGATAATTGTTCTCTTAATGTAGTTTGTCCCACTCATCCTAAGGTGGTCACCAAAATTGTAAAACCTATGACCCATTTATAGATAAGCTTGTCATTGCTCCAAAATGACAAGAGTCAAGGAGAATGCTATGCCAAAAGAAGTATTGTCATATCATAGGGTTAGTTGACATCCACCAATAGCATGCAAATGATAGATGTTAAGAGCTACCTAATTTTATAGGGTTTAGATAGGCTTTCACCAATAGCATGTAGATTATAGATGCCAAGAGCTACCTAATTTTATAGGGTTTAGACAAGCTTTCACTAGTAGCATGTAGTTGGTGGATTCTAGGATCTACCTGTCTCAAGAATTCAATATTGGTATTAGTGTATCAAAAGAATTGTGTTTTCTATGTGGTGGTTGCTTAATGGATGATTTTTTGGTTTTATTAATTTAATTTGTGTGCTTGATAGTAGGTGCTAGCCTTGAGTCTATGATATGATCATAAGAGGCCCAAATTATGTAACTTGAATGATGGTTTCATGACCTAGACAATTAATGAGTTGTAGAAATCTTATTATTGACCTTAGATATGGTGCACGTTGTTATAATTATGCCCTTTCCAACGATGACTAGTAGTATGAGATGCTTGATTGTTATCATAGATGGTGATGGGTTGGGGTAAAGGATGGGACCCATAGTGCAATCATGGGATTTAACTACACTCTTTTTTCCAGATGGGATTTACTTACAACTTATCTATCAATGAAACACATAGTAGGATGATGAATATAATAAGTCACATTCACTTCCCTTTTGACAGTTGATCTTTGTGTGAGCATGTGTTTTTTAAGTCATTATCGTTGTGTGATGATCCAAGAGCTAGTCACACTATATGTGATGCATGATAATTTTATTGTGTATAAATGAGGTATGTGAGAATCTTTCAACGTGTATGTTTTGTATGCTTAAGTTAGTCAATGGTTGTATATGTGAGGAGAATAATAGCTAATCACCTAGATGTGTGTGTAGCACAAGCGAGATCTAGCCACATTGGATGTAGATGATGTATGCTTGAGCCAACCCCTAAAGAGCATGTGATGTAGAAAGGAGATGCTCCTTTTATGGTTTGGTGTACATAAATACACTAATTTAGGCACAAAACAAAACACTTTGAATGGAATGTATTAGATA